>PISX010006147.1:0-100222 GCA_004024625.1 Mellivora capensis
GGGGAAAAACAAGTAAATGTCTATCAGTAAGGGACTGGCTAACTCAGTTATACCGCATTCACGGAGAGGAGTATCAGGCATCTTGGAGAAGATTGGAAGAGATCCAAGCTATATTACTGAAATAAAACTCAAAGGAAAAACAGTGTGTGCAGTATGTACGCGTCCATTTCTGCATGTGTGTGTTAAGAAGAGAGGACTTAAGTACAGGCAAGAATTTTCAACAGATTCCTTCCTGGAGAGCGATTCTGTATGAGGCAGAGAGAGAGCCTAACTTGAGATTATTTGCATACTTGTATTCTTTGAAATCTCTGAGCCACTTAAGAGCACATTATATGTAAGTTAAAATTGTACTATATAGTGTTAGGTGATGCATGATGAAATTAAAGTTCAGGTGTTCAAATGTAGCTTCTTGAAATTGAATATGCACATTGTGCCTGTTACCAATAAAGACTGGTCACTGTGGTTGGTTCTTTGATCAGCTATAAAAGGGTTTGAGGGTTTATTCTCCAAAATCGTTTCCCCATCCCCTGATGTGTATAATGCACATCATGATTCTGACCAAATTAATGTTTACTTTCTAGATGCTTTGTTTACATACTGGAACAAGGCTTCAACGTCTGAACTTATGGATTTTTTTACAATATCTGAGTGAGTAGATTTTTTTTTTTAAGATTTTTTAAAATTTATTTATTTGGCAGACAGAGATCAGAAGTAGGCAGAGAGGCAGGCCGAGTGAGAGAGGAGGTAGCAGTCTCCCCGCCGAGCAGAGAGTCTGATGCAGGGCTCAATCCCAGGACTCTGGGATCATGACCTGAGCCGAAGGCAGAGGCTTTAACCCACTGAGCCACCCAGGCATCCCTGAATGAGTAGTTTTGCTTTGCTCTCTGCCTCTTGATTTTTCTCGGCTAATTAAGAGGTGTGAACAATGCTATGGGGTTGAACTAGGAATGTAGTATATTCACATCCATCATTTTTAAGCTCTTTCTCCTGGACCTGCCCCAACACCTCCTCTCGGGAGCACATGACTCAGTGGCCAGTGACCAACCCTAAATTATTAGATAATGTGGTTGTTATAGATGAGAGCTAACTGCTTACGTGTACAAACTATCTGAATAAAATGACACCGTTTATTAACTGGATTGGATGAATGCTACGTTTTGAAGGTGAGTCTAATGTAGCTTAAGCAGATGTAAATACTAAGACAAAAATAGCTATAATTTTTAAATGTAAGTGAAATCTTATATTTTATCTATATTACCTCCTTTTATCACTTCAATCTAAGTTTCTGATTTCCTTTAAGCTCTTTGCTTTAAAAATTAAAAATTAAAAAATTTAAAAAAACCCCACCACGAATCCACAATCTCCCACAAAATTTGCTAGGGCCAGGGGCACCTGGGTGGCTCAGTCAGTTAAGCATCCAACTCTTGATCTCAGCTCAGGTCTTGATCTCAGGGTTATGAGTTCAAGCCCTGCATTGGGCTCCATCCTGGGCACGGAGCCTACTTTAAAAAAAAATCACTGGGGCCAAATGATTTTCCAAATCCAAAATTTTTTAGATTTTTAGAAAATTTACGTAGAGAATATATTCTGTAACATCCCAGCAAGGTCTTGGACACCCCACAATCAAACACATTATTGTTTCTGCAGTACTATGATTGTTCATAATAACTGGATAAATTATAACTGTAAATAGCTTTATATCTGGTAATTGGGTCATGATTTTGCTGCCAAATATATTTTCCTAAACTCAGACGAAAACCTGTGATCAGAGCTTTTTGCATTTTGAATTACGGTCTTGGTTCCTAGTCATGATCGTTCTCTCTGCTAAGTTACAAGTGGGAGAGATTGATGAGATTCTGCACCAGAAGGACATTATTGTAACAACTTCTTATTAAATACATGATTTTTAACAAAATCAACATTGTGGATATATTAAAACCAACCTCAAAATCAGACACTGGATGTCTGTAAGGGACCAGTCCATTTAGAAAAGCCAAAAGAGGGAGCTCCTTGCCCGGATTGAATGAGGACAAATAAGCAGCTGGGAGAGTGCCCCAGCCCTGTGCTTTCCCCAGCGCCTGTGCTGAGGCAGACTGAGTCGAGGGGCAGTCCTGTTTGTCCCTGGCCTCCCAGTAGCTTCACCGCCCAGCCCGCACTGACAGCCCAGCATGGTGCCTCCCCTCTAGGTTAGTGATTTTCTCCAGGTGAGAAAGACCCTCCCAAGAATTTCTGAACACCAGAAGTAAGAGGCTACTGGTAGATGTAAGAGTTTATTGAATGTGTTGTTGCTGATGGGTTGAAATAAAGCAATGTATTGGAAACCGTTTTATTTTCCTGTTGCCCTAATAACCTTTCATCCTGTCTGCAGAGTCTGCTTACACCAGTTCCAGTACATGGGGAAGCGATATATAGCCAGGTACTGTGGGGGTTTGGCTCGAATGTGTGTCATTTTCTGTATTACTTGGCTCTGAATGTGTGGAAATTGTCATCCGTGATGACTGGCGGTTGGGCTTCTCATAAACAGCCGCGATGTCTTTGGACTGCTACCGTCAAATCTGGTGGCATCTTTCGCCTGCATTCCCACACTCCTTCTGTCTCATTTTGCCTCTTGCATATCTCTTGGAAGGATTTCCCTCCGTGGCCTGCTGCTCCCCTGGTGTGCTTCCTTCCAAATACGGCCCTGTGTCCTGTTCCTTCCCGTCCCCTTTCTCTTTTCCCAGCTCCCTCAGGTGTGTCTTCTCGCTCTTTTCTCCTCCTCCAGTGGTTTTGCTTCCCCTGTTTGACTTTCAAAGGTCACTTTTTACCATTCCTTCTCCCAGCTACAAAGATAGCAGTTTCTCACATAACCATTTTTCCTTTCTTCTTTATGAAAGAATGCTTTCAGTCCATCTCAGATTTGTTCGAATTTCCTTAAAAACCGTCTCTGCAACGGAGCCTTTTCTCCCCAGTCCAGATAAGCTGTCCATGCCCTGCTCTTATCTGACCGGAACTCTTGATTGAGTTTCACGCATCCTCACAGCCCTGCCCCACACCATACTCTCAGATCCATGCTGAGTTCGAGAGGGGCCGGGACCTCGTTGCGAGGGGCACCCAAGCCTCTCCTTTTTGGAGGCATTTCTTCAGAGCACGTCTTGTCCTTACCACATTCCCACTCCTGCTCTGCGGCTGCTCAGCGCGTCTGTATCTGTTTTGGCCATGTTGTGTGTCCCGTGATAATGTATTTTCAGGGTTGGTCTAAGTATCCTATTTTTCCGTTGTTATTATTTATAAGTAAACGCATTTATATTTTAGGACAACTTTAAAATTAGTAGTGATTGAGTTTTTTCTCTATGATTCTGTTTTACAGCAATGAAACAGGAGAGAGATTTTTAAGATTATTTGAATGTGGAGATTTTTACTTTTTATGTTAACATTGTTCTTTTCTTGGGATATTTGAGACAGTTGCAGAATTATGTTTCATGTTCAATAAGAGTTTGTGGGATTTTTTTTTAAAGAGTAAATTTAGAGAGTATATTTTACACTTTCATCCTATTCGTATTTATTTTTAACTGAAACGTGGTGGCACTTGAAGTTCTCTCATTTTAACTGTTATTTTTTATCGTAACAATCAATTATATATTTGCACTTTTGAGTACCAAATGCAAGTATATACAAGGTGACCCTTATATGGTAACACCTGGCAGCCGGACTTTACTCCCTTTGACTCTGCCCCATGGACATGGGGATGTGGTATATTTGTAACCGGAAGGCACTGTGCCCGGCAAGCTTCCCAGCCTTCTTGCGGTAACTGTCACCCACAGCACAAGATAGCATTTGGAGAGCGTTGTACAAATTAGGGTGATGTGCCGCAGAGCTGAACACGGTGCATGTGGGAAGCTGAAGGGTTTCTGCCCAACAAAATATTTTAGAATTGGGTCTTGTCTAACTGGGAACTTATTTTTTTTAATGGCTATAAATTTAATTTTTTTAAAAAATCTTCTGACTATATAAGCACCCTGTATATATTTGCATGTAAAAGTGTGCTTTCTTGGGCTATCCTAAAAACGCATGGTCATAGGGAGGCGGGAGTGGAAGGTGGTGTTGCTTGTTAGGTGTGTTGTGGAAAGATGTGCCCTGCTTCATAGAAAATTCCTGTGGTTTCTGCTCCATGTGACAAAGATCCCGAGTGGAGTCTGAACGCTGTCGGTGTGTGCCCTCCGTGGCAGTCCCGGCTGAGGAATACTGCGTCTTCTCATTGTGTCCTCTGAAATCACCCAGCAGCATGTTGCCCGATGAGAGTCCATGCATGTTCTAGAACTCCTGTTCTCTTCCACACAATAACATAATGAGGGAGACGGTTGGCTACGGGCCGGGGGACAGGTGTCATTCCAGCACGGGTCTCATTTCTCATCTGCTCTGGTGATGGTACACAGTAGGAAGTTAGCTGTTTGATTGCTAACCCAGATCACTTTTCTATTTTCTTTACTTGACTGCTGACAAGTTTAACAAAGTGTGTGGCTCTCCTTCCTGCCTGGGTAAGAATAAAGGTGTTAAAACTGCCTCATATAATCCCTCTCATTGCATGTTTGTTCTCTGTTTCTTCCAATGCATTGTTTTCATTAAAAAAAATTTTTTTTTGCTCTTTAATAATGTGTATAATCTTAAAATATTCATGGTGTTTGGCGGTTGTCCGAACGCTAACCTTTAGCACCACGTCGGACTGATGCTCTGACTTTTAAAAAGCAGCATCTCTAAAGTACATTCCGAAACTGAAAAGTTCCCTGCTTTAGCTTGCTTTTTGCTTCTTCATCATCAGGTGCTTTGCTATGAACCCAGTTAAGAGCTGCCGCCTGTGTGTGCGTCTCAGGCCATGCTGCTCTGGTGGGCGTGTGGCCGGTCCCCTTGTGCTGTGTCCTAGCCTCACTAACCCTCCTCGTCTCGCTGCGGTATAACAAGTCTAACTTTTGCTTCTATCCCATTTCACTCGTGTTGCAGGAACCAGGAGGGGTTGGGATCCATAGTTCATGATCGAAAATCTCAGACATTGCCTGTTTCCCGTAACAGAACAGGAATGATGCATGCCAGATTGCAGCAGCTGGGCAGCCTGGATAACTCTCTCACTTTTAACCACAGTAAGTCCCATGACATAGCATCGTAACAGCCAGCCATCTCATGTGACGTCTCAGAGGGGAGAGCCCCAGGCCGCACCACACCACATCACCAACCTGACTTTTCTTCCAGCTCAGAGCAAGTGGGATGAAGAGCTCATGGCGAAATTCCCTTCTTTGGAGGAGAGTGACACAATGTGGAACGTGGTCAGCTACGGCACCAGACCTAAAATGCTGGACCCTTTGTCCCAACCCCCTCCCTTCAGTATTTTTAACATAAACATTTTGACAGCCAAACATTCTCTGATATCTTTAATTGAATATTTGGATTTTCCATGTGCAAGTCCTGGGGACATCTGGGACGGGTTCCTTTCGTTCTTCCAAGGCCATGCATGTAATTGATCAGGTGTCCACATTCTGACATTCCAGCTTTGAATGTATGTTAATCCTTAAACTGCTGTGAAAACATAAAGCCCATGAATCAATTTGTGAGGGTGTGGAAAAGCCAATAACAAAGTGACTTTTTCTGTGTTTTCAGTGTGAGAAAGATATCAAGTGTGCTTGGAATTTCTGTAGACAATGGTAAGATTTAATCAGGTTGAAGTCTGCTTATGAGGCTGCTTCACTTGCAAACCAAGACCTTTTTGTTCATCTTGCCTTCCTAACTTTGGGGCTTTCTAACTTCACAGTAGAGATTCTACCAAAAAGTGGGAGCATATTTTTAATTTACTTTTTTCGTATCACCAGAGGAGACATGACATCATGTACTGTTTCTAGAAACTTAAGTGTTACATCTCCTTAAAAGTTTTCTCAAAGCAGAAAACCTAAAAGATATCAGCCATGCAGCATTTTAAAAATGAATGCCGTCCGTCATTTATAATAGGTACCATTTCTGTTAGTGTTGTGTTCTCTGAATTGTTTCATCTTTTCTCCAAGCATAACATAGCTAGTTACTGTTTTATGTATACAATTATTTGTTCTCATGCCAAGTAATGCCTTTAATGAATAGCTATTAATATCTTCTCATCATTTCTAATCATAAGAATTCCACTCACTGTGATCTTCCTACCTCTTTATTTATATAGGCTAGGAGTAAAGACAATATTCCCAAATGCTTTAAAATGATAATAGTTCAGAGTAAGAAGGCTGAGGCATCCAAATACAGCAGCTGCCTACTCTCCACCCCAAAGTTTAACGTAATGGGTATAGACTCTCTTTATAAAATTCTAAGCTTAATTTAGATCAGTATTACATTTGCCTGCCACACACGAATGTATGTTCATGACACATCTCAGGCTCAGTACTGGATTTTTCCACATCTTGTCTGTTAGGGCTTTTTCTAGCTCTGCAGGCAAGGGGTTGACACAAACAAAAGAAGTTTTGTTGTTTTTAGTTTTCATTTCCTGTTAAGCAAACAGAAATTAAATTCTCATGGTTCTGCAGGACTTGCCACACTGCCCCTGCCCAGACAGTTTATAACACAGGCATTACCTCTCTGTCATTAGAATAAATACCTAAACTTAAAAGCACTTAAAAAAAATCAGTAGACCGAGTCCCCCACTCCAAAGGTAATCATTTAGGAAATAGAAAACAAACAAAAAGTAAAACGAGTGATCAACACATGAGTGTATCACCTTAATCCACCAAGATAGACAGCCGCTTCTCCTGCTGCAAACAGATTTTGCCGTGGTGGCTTGAGCTGGAGGAGAGAGACAGCTGGCTGTGTTTTGCAGCCAAGCAGCATATTGCAAACATGGTTGATTACCGTTCTCTCTTCCGGCTACCCACAGAGAGCCCATCCTTCCTGCCTCTCTCCTCTTTCATCCTGGAGTTTTTGCTCTAGTCAGTTTTCAGTGACACCATCCTCAATCAGCGTTTCTCCTTCTGCCTTCCCAAGAAACAGAGTGTAGCTGATTTCTTTTAGCCTCCTCCTGTCTGCTCATCCCAAGTTGGTTCTGGTGTCTCACAGTCCTTGCATCTTCTCCTGGAACTCGGTCTCCATTTACATCTCTAAGTCTGATGATGTATCTGGGTGGCTTCAGCCTTTTTGAGCTCCAGAATGTCCGTGTGCCCAGAAGCCACAGAGAAGGCAGGACATACTGTATGTATACATGTGTATATGTGTGAGCATGTATATGTATGTATACATACGTGATTTCTTTACATTGGTACTGAGGTATTTTACGGGAAATTTGTAGTCATATATGTCTTTCTTAAAAAAGTCCTCTTTAACAATGAATACAGTACCTTCTGTTGGACCAACCAGTATGACGTAAATCCACTATGTGAGAGATTTGCAGGGTGCCAGAGTCTAAAATTTATTTGAGAATTTATTTTGAATTTATTTTAGAAAAGAATAAAAGTAGGAAGAGGACCCCCTCCCCATATATACCACCTGCATTTTTTGTTTTGTCTTAGTTTCAGAGGAAAGGCTTTGTCAGGCCTCAGCTTGACCAGCTGGGGGCAGCAGAGGACTGCCAGAAATTTAATCCAGTGGCATCCAAGTTTCAAGCCCCCATTAATAGGACATGGGAAAAGACACCATGTGCACCTTACATGTAACCATGGCGGGGTCTTATCTTTACTCTTGGATTTTGATAGGAAATAATGAAAATGTGTCCAAATAGTCTTCACTATTTCAAAACCACTCAGAAGATAGAGGTTCATTATGTTTGTGTCATTACCCAGGTACGTGTAAGAAGTAAATGTTTACAACATTAAGACATTGACCTTTTTATTCTAAAGTGCATCCTGTTGTGTATCAACAGAAGCTATTTGTGTCAAATGGAAAATTCAAAGTGAGAGCTACCTGTAGAATATTTTACATAAACCATGCTGTGGGAGGGAAGCTAAGTCAGACATGTTTGTAAGTAAGCGATACGTGAGCAAAACACATAAAATAACACTTTGTGTTTACTTTGCTGTTATATATTGCTCTAGGAATATATTAAATTCATTTTCATGATAATTCCTATTTCCTGCTGGTACGGTAGGGCGAAAAGCCAGACAAGAGGTAGAAACACTTAAAGAAAACCTGCATTTTGTATAATTCGGTATAAGAGAGAGTTCAAGGTCACTGGATTAAGTTGCAGAGAATGCGATTTCAGGTCATTATGGTAAAGTGTTTTGTAATTGAATTGCCCATTAGCTAGTATGGGCACTTGGAGCTGGAGGTGTGGAAACAGACTGGGTGAGGACCCCCGGGGGATATTGTCCAGGTCTCTTAAAAGTCACACGGGGAGGTGAAGAGTTAGATGAGATGGTTTATAAGACCTCATCCAACTCTTAAATTCTTTGCTATCTGTGAAGTGCAAGCAGGACAATGAGTATCAGTGATCTTAAATTCCCTTACTGTGTATAATACTGAAATAACAGGAAAAACGCAGAGAACACCTGTATTCTTTGAAGTAAGATTACTATTTTGCCGAAGGTTTTAAGCATGACGATAAAACTCTTAAAATGGGTAAAAAAATCGACTTAGACGCTTTAAAAGTATATACTCAAGATAGTAAATGAAATGTTTATGAAGTCACTTTTTTTTATTATTCTGAAGCAGGTTTCCTTGATTTAGAAATATATTTTTGCATGTTTCCTAGCATTTCTGATATCAGGCTATAACTCGGATTTATAACTGACCTGCCTCACATGTGTGCCTTGCCTATTCCATCCAATATGGCAGTCAGTCATTGGTACTTCTTGCAATTGATGGGGTTTCAGGACTGAGAAAGTCTGGCATGATGCCTCTTTAAAGTCAAAGTATGTTTACATTCTTAATATCCTTTAAAAGGACTTTAAGTTACAATGTATGCTTAAACCAAGTGTTTCCACAGTCTGGGCTGAATATCCCATACCAAGTACTATTTTCAGACACAGCTGAACGTTAGATTGAGGTTTTCTTCAGAGAAGAGAAAGCAGATGGCATCACCATTTCCTCAGGTATAAACTCCGAGATTACAGACTCATTCCACAAATCATTTTTGAGCATATTAGGGTTTTTGTATGAGTCAGAGGACAGAAAGCAAATCACATCATTTTTGCCTTGGAATATTATTCCTTATTCTACTGTCTACTCTTTGCTCACTGTGAAGAAAATATTTTTAGCAATAAAATTGGGATGGAGATGAACAAATAGATAATAACATAGAGGTTGATCAGTCTGATACTTTGCAAAAGTATATGCAGTTAGCAAAGGCTGCAGACCGTGAATTAATATATCTAGGGGACTAGGTCTTCCGTGTTTGGGGCCTTCTTTTAGCAAGAAGGTTCCGTATCATTCAGTAGCATTTACTCTTTTCTCACATTTCTCCCAAAATGTATTATTTTTCTGGATTCAGATTATGTGGGCCAGAGGAAAAAAAAATAATAAAAATAAGAGTAAAGGCACCTGTTGAAAAGTAAGTGCCTTCTGTTAGAATATGTATCTGACTTCAAGCCCAAACATCCTCTGGCATTTGGAAAAGGCAAGTGTTTTTGTCCCTCCCACCACATCCCCTCTGATGGCGTGGCAGTGGGGAGGGAGAGACTGTTTACAGATGTGGTCAGCGTTATTCAGTCAAGCTGTTCTGGTAAGAACAGAGTACCTTACAGAGTAAGGTTCATTAAGACTGACGTAACTGACGTAAGACTGGCATTAGAGGGGAAAACTTTGCCTCTGTGTGTTTAGAAGACTTGGGGATTTTAGAATAAATCATTTATCAGAGTTAGAACAGAATGAAAATTGTGTCAATGTGAGCAGTGAATCCCAAGGACGCTAAAGCAATCCATGATGTGTGTGCCAAAGATGGCACATTGAGGAAGTCCTTCTCCTCTCTCTGATCAGCCTGGCTGAAGGTAGTCAGTGCCCTGTGCCTCAAGGCACCACGGTTCCGTAGGGGAAATCAATAGGGTTAACACAGCATTCCTTACTTGCCCCAGCGAGAATCTGCTTAATCAGCTTCAAAGAGTTGCTGACCAATACTTTAAGAAATTGCATTTTCTCTTAAGACTCCTTTTTGGATGTACCAAGTCAGTTTCATTTTCCTGGGTTGGCCTGTAACATGGTGACCAATGACTAAAGCCTTGCCTCGGGCACAACTTAGTTCCAGGCGTTGAGACAAGCAGTTTCCATGGGAGTATCCCTCGGTGACCTGTCCATGCAGTCTGTACTGCTTAGACAACTTTCCACGCTGCCCTTTATTTTTAGGGACTTTACTAACACTGGCTCGGGAATATTGCTGACTTTTTTGAGAGAGGAGTTTAAGGAGACGCAAAATTATAACCAGTTGTGCCTCAACTGGATCATTTCTTTGATTCTTCGATGATTCAGACACAGGCAGACAGATTTCTATATGAATCTGACTGTGATCCTTAAGGAAATGAGATACACAATGTCGACACTCAGAGTCTAAGAGCTTAGAGAAATTTTGTCATTATCATGTTTCCATACATATATACATAATTACATAAAAACTTCATGAGCGTGGCCATTGATTCTGTGTTTTAAAACAACACATTGCCAAGTTCCAGTCCTGAATGGGTCCAGACCTTTCAGCCGAAATTAAATGGTGTGGAAATTCTTCAGTGTGTAGGCAATTGTGTCTATAATGATCACACCTGCATACGTTACCTTTCCAGAAAAAGAAAACGTCAGTTCTTTGCCAAGAAAAATATTAAAATCATCACCAAAACAAGTTCCTTATATGATTTCCCCTGACCATAAAACTTCAGCAGCCCCCAAAGGGTCTTTTTGACCTGCGATAATTTTGGTTGGTCTAATAAAAGGTGCTATATTCCCCCGCACCCCTGCCCCGGTTTGTGATCACTTAGCCATAATTAACAATCTGTTTTCCTCTTTCACCCTCTCTGATCTTACCAAACAAACCATGCCAAACAAGGAGATGCCCTGGCTTACGACAGCAGTGCAGTGAAATTAGTACCAAAGTGCACCCATCTCTCTGTCTCGGAGAGACCTCTTACCAGAGAAGCAAACACAGAAAGAACTAGCATGGTGCCGGGTGTTACAGAGCCCCTCTCAAGGCACACTGACTCTGTTGCAGTGTGAAAATCATGCAGTCCACAGACACAAACCTTCAGAACTGCCCTTGTAGAGCAAGGCTGGATGAAAGCACGTGATGGTGTTTTTAGCCTATTTTAAGTGCAACACAGCAGCGTGGAAAACCTCTTTCGTAGTCTTCTAAAAATCACTTTGTAACTCTGATGTTTATCAATGTAAGAATGACATCATGCTAGTTATTTTGTCCTAATAATACATACTGTGACAGAGTGACCTGGATAAGGAATTTAGAGTGTAGTTTCTGGGTTTCTTTGTCCCCCCCGCCCCCCCATCACTGGCCTCAAGAAAATCCTCTAGGTTTTCTCTAATTCATTTTCCTGATCTGTATAGAAAATGTCCTGCTCTTTGGAGTATAAAGAAAATTACCTACATAGTAAGTGTTGATTCGTGTTTGCTCCTTGGAGTAGGACATTGTATGATGTTTCATTATATTGCCATCTTTCTTTGTCCTCTAGATCAGTACTGTAACATCTCTGCATCCCTACATGTATTTCTGCTAATGCATATCATTTCATAATTTAATAACTCAAATTGTATGTCAAGCTACATTTATGTCTGTACTAAATTGATTTTTACAGCCTTGTATTTAATCAGCTTGTATTTAAATTACGATTCTTCAGGTCCTTTCCTTTTCTTAAACATTCCTTTCAGACATGTACTGGCTTTCGTGCTTTTTGATAAAGCACGTATTGTATTTAAATTACGATTTCAGCTTGTATTTAAATTACGATTCTTCAAGTCCTTTCCTTTTCTTAAACGTTCCTTTCAGACATGTACTGGCTTTCATGCTTTTTGATAAAGCAGGTAGAATACTGTTAGCAGTGCAGTCAACTCTTGATTATCGTTCATTATTCTGGCTGATCGTTTAGGTCTTTGCTTTATCGATTCACCACTTACATGGCCGTCCGCCATGTGCCAGCCGCTATTCTAAGAACTTCCCAGATCTTAACCAATTGAATGCTCACCACAACCCTTTGAGCCAGATACTATTACTACACCCATTCTACAGATCAGGAAACTGAGGCATAAAGAGGTCAAATAACTTGCCCAAGGTCACACAACTAGCAAGTGGCTGAGCTGGTTTCAGGGCCCCGCAGCCTAACTGACTCATTTTCTTTAAAAACCTGTGCTGGGCTGCTGCCTCTGTCTCTTCGGGAAGCTTGGGAAATCTCCATTTCCTTCACCAGCTCCTCCCATCCTAAGAGCTCAGCCCAGTGGCTCAATGGATTGGCTCCCGTCCAGGTTCCTTCCTGGCTCTGCTGTTTACTAACTGTGGGACCTAAGACAAGCTGTCCAACCTTTCTGTGCCTCAGTTTCCTTCTCTGCAAAAAGGGTTTAAGAATGTACATACTTCACAGGGCTACTGCGGGATTAAATGATCGAAAACACTGAAAGTTCATAGAATTACGGCTGGCACATAGCCTGCACACAGTAAATGTTTGCTGCTCTTGTTTCCCTTCCAGAATTGAAAAAGAGTTCTAATTGAACAGACACATTATTCATTATGTACCCCCCCAACCACTGAAAAAGGGAAACAAGGCCCCAGAGGAAGCCTTCCGTAAATAATCAAAAGTTGACTGTGACTACACTGTGCCGCCAGCCTCTCCGTCTGCAGTCGCTGGGCAGTAACCTTGTGTTGTAATCCACGCAGGCTATGGCCACTCGGACGCGGACGTTCTCCACCAGTCGCTGCTGGAAGCCAACATCGCTACCGAGGTGTGCCTCACGGCCCTGGACACACTCTCTCTGTTTACACTGGCATTTAAGGTTCGTACTGAACAGCTGGGCCCAGTCAGAGCTTTACCTTTTAAATTCATTCTGCTTGTTTAGTTGAACCAGCAAGAACTTCCTGTGTTGTATTTTTTTTTTTCAGCAACTGTTTTTGCCCCTGTAAAGAAACCACACATCGTCAGAATTCCTTAGTGAAACCATTGCATGGTTAATGACTTGAATTCCTTGAAATAAAATAAAGTTCAGCTGGTCAGGGACTAGAAACAGTCCCAGGAGGTGGTTGCCTCTCGGCCAGAGGAAAGCATCCCCCTGAAGAACATGGTTTGCTGTGCCCTCGAGGCTGATTAATAATGGGAACCTCGATTCACAGACATGTACCCCTGGGGATAAAAAATTGTTTATAAAAAAATAAAAATTAAAAAAAAAAATGGGAACCTCATCAGACATTTCTGCCCGGACTATGAGAATATCCAAATGTAGCAGCAGTTAAAATTAGCTACTTACATGTAGAAAAGCAGTAACTACAAACACATCCACCTCTTACAATTTTTTAAAAATCTGTTAGTAACTTCAGTGATAGAAGCATTTCAAGGATAGAAAAGAAAAGATTGTTTTGGTCTTATTTTTAGGTTTCAGCAAGTAATATTCAAGTAGATGGAAATGGTCTCATAAGGCATTCACTTGATTCTAGGGACCTAACACTTCCCAGGCTTGCTCATTGATTGCTTCCATTTCCATCATGGAAGAAGGAAATTGAATTAGAGTTGATACATGATGATTATTGAAACAGTGTGTTTGTTTCCAAGGATATTTGGAAAAGATAACCAAAGTCATTTTCTGCTTTACTTATCTTTGATTCTCATAAGGTGCATTTTTTTAAAATTTTGGGTAAAAATAAGTTACCCTGATATCATGTCACATACTCTACCTTTATTCTTCTCAGCAGCCATGCTACTCACGTCCCCACGAAATGTCATTACTGGGAACCCATTGAACAAATGAGGAAACACAGACCCTAACCGAATGAGTGTGGGGGTAGCTGTGTCCTAGTCCATGGAGCCTCCACTCTCATGGCTCTCAGAGCACAGTCCCCTGGCCGGCAGCGGCTGCAGACCCGGGGAGCTTGTTCGAAGTGCACATTCTTAGGCCCTGACCCAGACTGGCTAACGCAGAAAGTCTGGGGGTGACCTGAACGCCATGGCTGGAGAACCAGAACCATGCCTGGAACCTCTTTCCATTTTCTTTTCCGCGTTTTTAGTTTAAAAATGTGTTGCAATCAGCAATGACATTTTTTTTTGACATTTTTTTAGTTAAGATTTTATTTATTTATTTGACAGAGAGAGATCACAAGTAGGCAGAGAGGCAGGCAGAGAGAGAGGGAGAAGCAGGTTCCCTGCTGGGCAGAAAGCCCGAGGCGGGGCTCGATCCCAGGACCCTGAGATCATGACCTGAGCCGAAAGCAGAGACTTAACCCAGCCACCCAGGCGCCCCTCGGCAATGACTTTTTAAATGTGACTGTTTGCCATGTGTACCTTTATCACTGCCAGCTGAGAATCTGTAAGTTCAGAACAGTTCAGAACAGAACTTACAGAATCTGTAAGTTCTACCCTCTGCTTCGCTCCACCGTGCCAGTGCCCCTGAGACCCTGCTGCTACGTGGCAGGTGGAGCCTGGCACACTGGCCGGGCGTGAGGACAGGCACACCACAGGTGTAGTCTGTCGGCTCCGTGAGAATAGTGACAATCTCTTTACTGTGCAGCCTATGGTTCTCACTTAGCCCCCTGAAAAATGCTTGCTTCATATTAAAGAAGCAACCTGTTCATCAGGGTTCCCAGGTCCCCAGTGCCTGGCCACCAGACAGGCTCTGTCTCTTGAGAAACAACACCTGATGGTCCCTGATTTGTGACATTTATTGCCTGAAGGTCTTTGGGGAGATTGCTTCATGTCTCTGGACCTAAGATTTCTCATTTGAAGATTAGAAAAAATAGGATCTGCCTCCTGTGGTCAGGGCTATTAGAAGTTTAAAGATGACCTTTGAAAGGACCTGCCGCTTTCCAGATGTAGATGAGACTTTACCTCCCAGCTCCACCAGGAGCCAGATTCTAAGCCTCAGGTTGGGTCTGCTTGACATCTGGAAACCCTGATTCCCTTCTCTAGAACATGGGGATTATGCCTGCTGTATGATGGACAGATACGAAGTACCCAAAGACATCTACCCTGTGTTCATGCCTTCCTGGTCCTGTAAGAAAGGGTCTAACTCCTGAGACCGAGGGGGAAGGTAGAGCTTGAGTGCTGAGATGAGCCTCTGTCAAAGTCCATATGCCTGTGAGCAAAAGCATGTAAAGCCCAGTGCCCCCATGCAGAAGTGGGAAGGTGGGCGGGCGTTACGGTGGAACAGATCTCATGCCCCGAGGCAGGCTCACCTGGCCTAGATTACAGGTTCATGAGGCGCCCTGGCACAGCAGCCGCTGGGATCTTCCTCTGCAAATCATTCACTCAGCTGAGGCATTATTTGGAGCATATCAGAAAAATTAAATTTTTACATTGAGTTAGTGGATGTAATTCGAGAAAAATCATCTTCCACGGATAAAAGCCCCATCGTGATCAAGTCTCTGAGTTGACCACATCTAGTAAATTGCCAAAGGTAGCCAAGAAAACACATTTTTAATGAGAGAAAATGTTTGAAAAGATTTCAGCCCTGCTAGTTATTGAGTGCCTTCCATGCCTCAAGCATTAATCTTCACAACAGCCTGGGCTGGTGGATATTCTTGTACCCCCATTTTACAGATGAGGAGACTGAGGCTGAGACAGGGCAGAAAACTTGCCCAGGATCACTGCACACGTGGCCTGCCAAAGCCCTTGTTCTCCATCCACTAAGCCAGGTGTGGTGGGGAGGTGGGACAAAGGAGGAGGGGACGGACAGAGAAGAGATAAGCTGAGGGACGTCAAGGTAGTCGAATGATCCCATACAGAAAAAAGAGAATATTGCCAAGCACTTCCCAGATGCTGGTCCCATGCTGGATGCTTTCGCACATGTTCTCGCATTTAATGCATAAAAAGGTGTGTTCTATAAACCAAGGTAGTTATGTGCAGAAAAATACGGTTCCTCTCTGGCTGTTTTACAATGTCTGTGATTAACACAATCTCAAGTCAACTCTGGCCTTTACATAGTTGATCATCTTTTTAAATGTGTTTACACGTTTAACCTGAGAATGTATTTTTAGCAATCCCACCTTGTGCCTTTTCTTGATTGAACTGCTTGATGAGAATCCGTACGTGACGGTTAGAAGCACTTGGATAATTGGGTTCTTCTAGGGAGTTTGTGCTCATGCAGACCATGAGCCTGGCCTGCAAAGACACATGAAATGAGGTTACCTTAATGACTGGTAAGCATTTGCAGCTGAAACAGCTCTTCACTAAGGTGGATTCTTAAAGCGATGTCCAAGTAAAACTAAATGCCTTCTGCCCAGGAGAGGTAGATCTGTCTTAAATAGCACAGTTCTAGACATCTCATTTTGGTGCCCAGGATTTAAGTTCATTGTTATCCTATTCCTAGATCTTTAAAAATTACTGATGTTGTGTCTTCATTCTTTGAAAGGCTCATTTCCCTCAGGAGGACGTGTTACAACAATCCAACCTGCCTCCACATCAGACACTTCTGAGATAGATTTATAACCTATTCTCCACCTTGTTGCTAGAGAGAAGCTGTGCCTTTCATATTGTTCTAATGTCTCATTTACTTTCCCAAATGAAATTTTCCTATCCTCACTACGGTTCTACAGGGATAAAAAAGTAGAAATGAGATACACCCTGGTGTTACCTTGGTGACTTCTGAGTGAAATGAAGGGTGGTTTTGTTTTTGCTTCTTCCTTCTCCCGCCATGAGCCTTTCTGAATGTTCAGAATTTTTAAAATATATTTTATTTTTTATATTTAGTGTATATAACTTTCCAATAAGTGAGAGAGAGAGCAGAGGGGGGGAGAGAAGAAAACTGGTTAGAAGATTACAGAAGGCAGCTGGTACAATGGGGTATGTCTGGGGTAAGAGATCCTTTACCCCTTGAAATGAGGGGTTACTTATATCTTAGTGTGAGTGACTTTTAACTGCATTCTTGCAAGCGTGTTTTGGGATCAGAACCCAAGAAGATGAAATCCTGAAAATGGAAAGCGAAACCTTGACCAGAGAGAGTGAGGCAGGAAAATTTAACTCCTGGGGTAAGAACTTGGGGAGACAAGCCAGTTCAAGCCAGCATGACCAGGGCTCTGGTGATTTTTGTACACACCGTCTCATCTGGATGTCTCCAGCAGATAGTGCTGAGAGAAGGAAAGCTCAGCCAGATCTGGGCAAACCTTAATCCGGCCGTAATTAGGGAGAACAGTGCCCCCTGGGAGAAGTAATGTTCACAGACAAGAAAAGTAATGTTCACATGCAAGCAGTTCGAAAACACTGGAAACAGCCTTCTCCCTCCCCCGCCAGTTGGTGAACAGCTGTGCATGGTTCAGAATTATATCATATTCCGTTAATTAAGTCCCATTTTCTGCTCATTAAATGGCTCTCTTTCACATGATGGAATTCAATACTGTGCCTCAGTGTTTCGCGTTAAGATCGCTGTGAATTCCAGGTGTTCTACCAGCTGTGAGTCACTGGACCTAAGAAAACAAAACTTACTCCTTGAGTACAATTTTTCTCCAAAAGTAAGATGAGGTAAATCTTAAAACTAATACTCTAGCTGTACTTTGCTGTTTAACAGAATTACTTGGCCATAAGCTATCTCCGGTCATTTGGCACAATGGTAAGATTGGTTGGGATACTGGCCTCCTGACATTTTTTTATTATAATCATGTTTGCCTCGTGCAGAACGCAGACCTGTGCCCTCAGCAGAGCACACACACCTCTGTGCGTCCTTGAAGATATAGCCCTTTAGTGTCAATGCGGGTTTAAACACAACGGCTACATGCTGGCCTCTGGCTCAGCGACACATCTGTCTACCTGTGTGTTAGGCAGTCCGTGAGAGTTTTAGCCATCCAGGTTCACAGGCGTTCAGTTAGTATGAATTTACTGCGTGTGCAAGAAAGTCTCGCAGAACAGCGAGTAGTCTTGTTTGCTTTGTCGAGTAAAACCCGCGACGTGAAAGTCCTGCTAGCTACCACTTACTGAGCCAGACCCACGAATGCATCAGATGCTTTTTGTACTTGACTCGCGTGTTTGCAGTAGCTGTACAAGGTCAGGTCCAAGGTCGCCATTTTACAGACGAGAAAATAAGATTCAGTTTACCTGTGCAGATCCGTGCATGTGATAAATGGGGCCTGATCAAAGCCTCTGCATTTCCCACCTTACCAAGCTTGTCTGGTTACTCATTGCTTAACAGAGTGCCTGAGAAGCCTGAAAAAAACAAACTTAATTTTGTTTTTTTAATTTTTTTAAACATTTCATCTGTATGAGGGAAAGAGAGAGAGAGAGAGAGCAGGAGCAGGGGGAGGAACAGAGGGAGAAGCAGACTTCCTGCTGAGCTGGGAGCCTGATTCGGAACTTGATCCCAGGACCCTGGGACCATGGCCTGAGCTGAAGGCAGACATTTAACCGACTGACTGAGCTACCCAGGCACCCCACAAACTTACTTTTGGAGGATCTCACTTCCTATACCTCACTTCAGTATTTTTTCCAGCTTGTTAATCAGCTGACGCCTGTAAGGGCACTTCTTTGTTGGAATTAAGATAGCACAAAGACTGCCTCTGTGCTGGTTGCTGGTATACAATAAAAATAAGTAAATACATAGAAGCCAAATCAGTACTTCGGACCACTAGTCCTTCAAGCCCTGCTACAGTTTGCTAGGCCGTTTTATGATTAGTCCCTCCCCTGATAGGAAGAAGCAAGTGGCCCCTGGGTGGCTCAGTCAGTTAAGCATCCAACTCTTGATTTTGGCTCAGGTCATGATCTCTGGGTTGTGGGATCGAGCATCGAGTTGGGCTACATGCTCAGCTTGTCTCTCCCTTCCCTTCTGCCCTTCCCCTCCCTCATGCTTGCTTTCTTCTCTCTCTTAAATAAATAAAATAAATAAACTCTTTAGAAAAGAGAAAGAAAAAGCAAAGTCTCCACAGCAGAAATTTAGTTATAGGCTTATTTGTATTCCACGAGGATTCTCTGCCTTCCTGGAGATTCATGGTAGAGTTCGTTTAAATGACAAGTTGTCTTAGTACCTGGGACATTGAACCTTTGAGTCTGAAAACCGTATGCAACCTAGTAGGGGTGTCTGGCGTGTCTCACTAACCAAGCTGTCCTTGTGTGTTTTCAGAACCAGCTCCTGGCTGACCACGGTCATAATCCTCTCATGAAAAAGGTTTTCGACGTCTACTTGTGTTTTCTTCAAAAACATCAGTCTGAAACAGCTTTAAAAAATGTCTTCACTGCCTTAAGGTCATTCATCTATAAGGTAAGAGGCTTCCTCGAGGGAAGCCCTCACTGATGACCATCCTTGTGTGCTTTGCCCCTGGAGTTGGGGGAGCACTGATGTCCACCTGCCCGTGCTCTCTGGTGTTCGCCTAGTTCCCCTCGACGTTCTACGAAGGCAGGGCCGACATGTGTGCCGCTCTGTGCTACGAGGTCCTCAAGTGCTGCAACTCGAAGCTGAGCTCCATCAGAACGGAGGCCTCCCAGCTGCTGTACTTCCTCATGAGGAACAACTTCGACTACACTGGAAAGAAGTCCTTCGTCCGCACACACTTGCAGGTGCGCGCGGGTTCGCTCGCCGGCGCTGGTGTGTTCTACGGGATTCTGTGTTAGCAGCAAGGCTTTGCCACGTTTACTGGTTTACCTCAGCGTAAGTCCGGCAAGGTCAGGCCTTGAGATGGAGGACTGGGAAGTCACATTTACTGGTCTGGTTTATTTCATTCTCCACATGCTAAGATTTGGGCCCAAAGTGCATTTCTGTTTGACTCAATATTGGACTGACTGAAATTCCATTGAATCATCATCTGTTAGAGTCTGTGTGAGCGAGCGTATCTCACAGCAATTATCTTAGGTAAAACACAGAAAGTCCAAAGTAATTCTGTTTTTAATTTTTTTAAAGATTCTCTTGATTTATTTGAGAGAGAGTGTGTGTGAGAGAGAGAGCACAGAGGGAGAGGGAGAAGCAGACTCCCCACTGAGCAGAGAGCCCAAAGCCAGGCCCGATCCCAGGACCTAGAGATCATGACCTGAGCAGAAAGCAGACGTTTAACTGACCGAGCCACCCAGAGGCCCCTAAAGTGGTTCTTTTCTATCGTCCATCTACTGACACACCTGCCATCTCTCCAGAGCTAAAATGTCCCAAATCCTCTACGCTGGGAACCATGCAAGATATGGAAAAGTCTTATGATTTTTGTAGGCTCTCTTCTGTGAACTCATGTAGAAGTGCCCTCTCCATCCCTGTACTTATTCCTCTTTTAAACAAATAGTTGCTGTTTGCAAACTATGTGCTAGGATTCACGGGTACAACCATGAACAAAGCACAATCCTCTCCTGGCCCTCATGGAGCGTATAGTCTGCTGGAAGACAGAGTCCGAAGCTCTTCTCCATACACTGTTCCCAAGAGGGAACTCAAGTGCACTGAGGAGGGGAGGGCCGTCCGGCTGGGGCAGGGAGGCTTCTAGAAGCTGTGAAAGATGAATAGGGGATAGCAAATCTAGAGGCTGAGCATGTTCCAGGCGATGGACGCACAAGGGGAAGGACCCATCAGGGAACTGGAGACGGTCCTTACAGTGGGTGAGAACAACTGAGAAGATGTCATGCATATCTGGAGAGATCACCTGGACTAGTGCTGAGAATGGATCAAGGGAGTCAAGGGAATCAAGGCCTTAGCTAGAGAGACTTTGGGGAAACCATGGTCAAATCCAGGCCAGAGAGGATGGTGTCTTGGACCAGGTCTGGTGAGGTTAGAGGAAGGAGAGAATGAGTTGACAGTGCTTAGTGATTGATGGCACCTGGGGATGATGAAGGAAGAGGAGGGAAGAAAGATGGAATCCATGTTTTAGCTTGAGTGACTGGGTAAACACAGAGCACGACCCAAAGCCCAATAAAGACAAATTCCTCCCACCCCCGCCATTGCATAGTTAACGTGTATATGCTTTAATAAAAAATGCAAAGGACCATCCACTTATTGAAGATTTAGCGCATACACATTCAGATCAGTAACCAAGGAGGTTAAGTGATAAGGTCTCCCTGTTTATTAGAGAAAGTAAGTGACTATCTGAGTGATAGAAGCTTTATCTGATTCTCATGCCTCTATACTCTCTCGATGAGCATTTTGCTATGCAAACAAAATACTCAAGGATAGCACAATCACCTGAAATGATTCTTGGAAGGTGAAAAAGATGACTCAGGCAATGTTTCCCACACTGGAATGATCTATGTTCAAAACTTTGTCCTCTCCTGAAGGCAGGAGCTAAGTCTAGGGAGTCATTTGAAGGTGAAATGATTTTCTCGCATTTGTGTGTCCCTAAGGTCATTATTTCCGTCAGCCAGCTGATAGCAGATGTTGTTGGGATCGGGGGAACCAGATTTCAGCAGTCCCTGTCCATCATCAACAACTGTGCCAACAGTGACAGGCTCATCAAGGTGGGTGGCCCCCAAGCCTGCCTCATCATCTAGGACGCATGCAGACAGGCAGAGCACAGCTGAAAGCTATGTGTCCTTCTTCCATCCTTGTTTTAGCACACTACCTTCTCCTCGGACGTGAAGGACTTGACCAAAAGGATACGCACGGTTCTGATGGCCACTGCCCAGATGAAGGAGCACGAGAATGACCCTGAGATGCTGGTGGATCTTCAGTACAGTCTGGCCAAGTCCTACGCCAGCACTCCCGAGCTCAGGAAGACATGGCTGGACAGCATGGCCAGGATCCATGTCAAGAATGGGGATCTGTCTGAGGTAGCCCAGCAAGCCTCTCCAGCTGGGTTTTGGGAAAAAAACCCCTCTGTGCTTTGTGACATCACCTGTAAAAGGGGGAGATATTAAGGAAAGCAGTAGGCTGTGTGGAAGGCTGTGTTCCTCTGAAAATTGTGTTTACAATTTGAGCCTAAAGCATTTAGATATGGTCAACAGTATTACCAAAGAAGCGTGATTTTTTTACTTTTAAGCTTCTGTAATTGCCTAAATTAGTACAGTTATATTCTACATCTGAAAATTTTAGGTAACCATTTTTATGTATTGGTTATTTAAGAAGTCCATTCTATTTGACCATAAATTTAATCTGAACTACATATTAGGATAACAAAAGTGAATTCCATTTTACTACTAGTAGTAATTTTTCTATCATTCTGACAAAGAATCAGGGGCTCAGGCATCAGAATCAGGTTCATTTCCAACAACCTTTTTTTTTTACACAAAACTGTGGTAACTTCGTAAAAAGAAAAAAAGAATTTGTCTTTCATTTTAAGGTGTTTAGAATATTATCTAATTGACATTAAGTTATAATTTTGGTTTAGAGTTCTGTGTTGGGAAGCAGTTGCTGCATCTTTTTTTAAGTTGAGAGAAAACTATTAGCTACTGACATTTGAACAAATCTCTCAGAATCTAGGAAGATACATGCCTTTTCTTCAAATGGTCCTCTTTGTACCTTAAGAGAAGTGATGTGGATATCTTCACTAGAGTAAAAAAAAATGCTTTTTTATCTCTTATATTAAAATTTTGTAATTCTAAACAGAAATGAGACTTACCAAACTTATTACCATTAGTCTCCATTTACAATTTACTTCAGAATTTCAGTTTATGTGAATTATTCCAGTTTTTCTAAAAGGTAAGACGGCAGCTATCAGGAACTCTGGTTTCCTTGAGATCTAATACAAGTCCACGCATTCACTGGAGCTCTTTCCAGGAGCACGCCGACGCACTCTGTACGTGGTGATTCTGAAGCGTGTGTCTTTTCTTTTAGGCAGCCATGTGTTATGTCCACGTCACAGCGCTGGTGGCAGAGTATCTCACACGGAAAGGTGAGTAAGGAGACCTGTGTTTTGTGAAATGAATATAAAACTGTACAGAGCAGCAAAGGCGAGTGAGAGCCATTCAGAAAGATCTGGAGGTGGGGGTGGGGGGTGGATGTGTGTGTGTGTGTTCGCTCTGTATTTGTTGTTTTATTCACTGGTAAGACATTGGCTTGGCTGGCTGGGCATAGCAGAGGGGCCAATATAAAAAATAAAACTAGATGGCATCTTCCTTAGTTCCCCCATAACAGTTTTATCAGTCAAATGACAGTTTTAACAGGAGATTATCAGACAACTTTTTTTTTTTTTTTTAAGAACCACAGCCCACTTGGCTTTATTCTATGGGTAGGCAGCCTCGCTGGCCAGAAACCTTGCCTCCCCAGGGAAGGAGAGGGCAGGGGCGTGTGAGTGCTGTTCTTTTGTGGATTATATGTTTGTTCCTGGTTGAGCAGACCATGAATCCTTTCATGGGTTCTTTTGGTTAAATACCACTTGCTCGTTTCCATTTCAAAATCAAGAACACCGAGGTTTTTAGAAAAGCTGCTCATGTGTGCCCGTGTCCCGGAGCACAGCAGTACCAGATCTGGCTTCCATGAAGTACATTTACAGAGTGAGAAATGGTATAAAGTCAGATGCCACAGCCAGGGAATTTCTGTATTTCCGGTACAGCTGGCTATTTGGAATGGAATTGGAGGGAACTGAGGCTTGTCCTACATCAGAGCCCCAAAGAAAAAGAAATTAAAGAGGGTTTCCATATTCTCTTGCTACTAGCATGATTTCCTGTTGAGACCTTTTGTCAGGTAATACATTTCCTCGTGTTTAGAAGCAGACATAGCCCTCCGTCCGGAGCTGCCCCTCTTCCCCTCCAGCCACAGCACCTGTCAGAGGAGGCGCCGGGGAGGTGAGCCTGAGGGTGGGCCCAGCCCCCAGGGCCCCAGCTGCCCCGTGACCTAACACGTAGCGGTGTGGGGTTTTCCCTTGCAACTCTGCATGGATAGACTTGGCTCTCCTTCCCTTCCTTCTTTTCCTCTCCAGTTCCATGGCGTTCTGTCCCTGTGCACGGAGGGGAAGCACTTGGGCTGCCCTTGTAGTTACCCTGCTGGAGCTGAGGTGTATATTTTAAATGTGCTCTCTAGCCAGAAACCTGGGTGGTTGGCTTCCATTATTTTGCTTTTTTGTGTGTTAACGTATCCTCAAGCTCCCAGATTAATACTTGTCATGGGGGAGTCTTTTGTCTCAAGGCTTGGAAACCTTGACCATCATGTAGCTAGAAAAATCTCTGCCTTCACAAATCTACTCTTTCGAGACATGCTTTCAAAATACTCTGTGTTCTTTTTCCCAAAATATGGGAGGTCTCAATTCAAGTTTTGAGTTCTGTTTTGTTTTATTGTAAACAGTGGTCTTAGAATAGAGTAGCAAGATGTTTCAGGGCCTTCTGGACTTGACCATTTTTGCCCAGCTGACAGTGTCCCACTGACATAGGACTTTTCCCCCAGTGACTGCAAGATGAGTGAAGGCCCCAAATGGGCCATTATTGCTTAAGGGGGTTATCCTTTTTTTTTTTTTTAATTTTATTTATTTATTTGACAGAAAGAGAGAGCACAATAGAGAGAGGGGGGATGGCAGGCAGAGGGAGAAGCAGACTCCCTGTGGAGCAGGGAGCCTGATGTGGGACTTGATCCCAGGACTCCAGGATCACGACCTGAGCCAGAGGCAGACATTTAACCGACTGAATCACTCAGCTCAGCTCCAGCCTTACACCATTTCCCCTAGAGAATCAGAGTGCTTGGACCTCTGCAGTATTCATGCTGCCTGTGCTCCTGGTCTCCGGTGGTGGAGAGGACAGGAGGCCCGTCCTTACCCCTCAGGCAGCAGATAGGGAACCAGCTAAAACAGCCTCTCAGCTCATGGCTGCGGCTGTTGAGTGACTTCCTGGCAGACTGCTTCATGAAGGAGAAGAGCAGGTTCTCATCTGAGCTCCGGGTTACCCTCAGCCACAGTGCTGGAGGTGATGCCTCGAAGGAAATAGTTCTGTTTGAGGCATGTGTTTCTCTTTGATTGGCCTTGGCTTTATTTTTCTTAGTATCTGAGCACGGGTCACTGTACCCACTCAGATTATTGCTGCTATTTTTAAACCACTGATTTGGACCCAGTCCCTGTTTCAGTTTATTTACAGGTTATTTAAAGATTGCATACATTTTAATAAAGGTGGGTGACAAATTAAAAGGATGAGGAAAGAACTGAGGGAGAAGGCTAGGTACGAGGAGGCAAATGAAGAAAAGCACACAGTGGGTCCCTGTGAGAACGGTGGCCTGAGACATGGGAGACTTCAGAGTCCCTTGTCTCCTTCAAACACAGAAGCATGGCGGGCTGGAAGAACCCTCAAGGTCATCCCACTTAAGGGTTACTGACTGGCTCTCTCCCCTGCTGTGTCCGTTCTAGGCATGTTTAGACAAGGATGCACAGCGTTCAGGGTGATCACCCCAAACATAGACGAGGAGGCCTCCATGATGGAAGACGTCGGGATGCAGGATGTCCATTTCAACGAGGTGAGCGCCTCGCCTGCGGGGGTCTTCAGTCCGCCAGTGTCTCGGGGGCGGCTGTGCTCTGCCCACCCCTCACACGATGGTTTTCTCTCAGCAGCTGCTGCTGCACACTTTGCTCTGACTAAGCTCATGCTCCAGGCGGCCGAAACAGCCTCGAAAGCTCTACCATCCCCCTTTCTAGGAATTCCTCCTTTGCTCTGGAAAGAGAGTTTGAGGAGCTTGTTAGGAGGGAAGTGAGGCCAAGAGCTCAAACACGTGTGGGAAAAGGTCCAGCATTTTGACCATAAGGTTTCTCATTCTTTCCAGCCATTAATTTCTCCAGCTCATGGGTTCTATTGCTATTTTAATCTTTTAGCATCACACTGTAACCAGCTGGACTGACCGGCCCCTCAGACTTTTAAATTGGCATCCCCCACGCCGACTTCTCTCCCGTGTAGCGGTAGACCGGGCCCAGGGGCTCAGAGCGGCCCGCCTCCCTCCCTCCACTTTCGTGCCTTAGTCCAGATTCTTCTCACAGGCGGTGAAGGGGAATACTCGGTCCCACCCCCAGCAGAGATCAGAAGGTTCCGTGTTAGATCACTGTGACAATTCCTGCTACTTTCTTGCCAAAACAGGATCACCTTGCAGCCACTTACCTGGAACGAGGAAGTTTTAAAATAAAGCTAGGAGTTGGAACAAATGCCAACTTTCTGGCTCTGTTCCCTGAATTTCCTCTTTGGTCACTGTCTGTCAGAAGGGCTTTCCATGTGTGCCTGCGTCCTCTCGGCTCAGAGCAGAACGGAACAATCAAGGGGCAGCTTGTCGATCCTGCCTGTCTTTAAATAAAAATAAAATTGTCTGTTTCTTCATGTGGAGAAAAAGAACAGAGAAAGAAGTAAATACCTCTGCCTCTGTTGTACTTGTTTTTATGATGTGGAGGTCCTACAATTAATATTGTGACTTTTAATCACGTTCTTACCAGTAAGTAGGGCCAAGAGCACACACCCTCCATGACATTAACCAGTCCCTGAATCAGTTCAAAGTGTGGTCTAGGAAGCCTGGGGATCCCTGAGACCCTTTAAGGAAGTCTTTGAGGTCCCTCCTTTTCCAACCGGATGTCTGTGGAGGGCTGGACTTCCTTTGTTTATATCATCCAAAACAGCATGTTGAACAGATTGAGTGCGGAAGCAGATACGAGAATGTCGTTTTCTCCTATGGTGTCAGACATTAAAGAAAGTTGCAAGAATGTAAAACAATGCTACTCTTTTCCCTAATTTTTTTTGAAAATGTTGTTTCATTAAAACATGTTATTTTTTCATTAACATGTAATAGGTTCATTATTATCTTAATTAAATTAGTAAACCTTGTAGCATTTTCCAGTTGCCATTCCTAATATTATAAATATTGAGACATAACAGCCATAACACCCATATACATAAAAGTTCTCAGTACTTTTTAGGGAATTTTCAATCATTAAAAAAAATATATATATATATATATACATATACATATATGTATACATATATTCTCAAGCCGCCCTAGTTTAAAAACCACTGTCATAAATTGTCTAGTCTCAAATGGCCTCCTAAATTAAAAAGTGAACATGAGGGTACCTGGGTGGCTCAGTGGGTTAAGCCTCTGCCTTCGGCTCAGGTCATGATCCCAGGGTCCTGGGATCGAGTCTCATATCAGGCTCTCTAATCAGCAGGGAGCCTGCTTCCTCCTCTCTCTCTCTGCCTGCCTCTCTGCCTACTTGTGATCTCTCTCTGCCAAATAAATAAATAAAATCTTTTTAAAAAAAAGTGAACATGAGAAAGAAGGATAATATATTGAGTGCACTTCACATTTAAATATTAAAATAATTTTAACCATGATAGGTGAAGATTTCTAGGAGTCCCAAAGATGGCGGGGGAGAGACCAGTTAATTATTAAGTAGCATTAACAGTTCAGCTCTCTCTCTACCTTGAAACACCTGGGCAGATAGTAATTTTTAATTTTTGCTGTGAAGTGTAAAACCTGTCACTGAGACCATAAGGCTTGCATACTCTTGACCTTGAAGTCCTCCTTTAAGGCAAGTGTGACTGGGTTTTTCTCTGAGAAGAGGCTTGAATGTATTGTCTCCTTGCAGAAACCACTCATGTCTAGCCCAGCGCCTAGACAAACCTCCAGCGTACAGCATTTTGTTTAGAATTTGATAAGGAAAGAGTGGTGCCAAGAACAACTAAAGATTTGAAAGTAAACAGTTCTCATTAGCCTGTCCTTCCTCAGAAGATGAAGGTCAGGTTTGCTCATCTGAGTAATAGGCTGGAGTAATCACTGCAGCCTGGGGAATCAGCCTAGGAAATCAAGGCAGGCTTTATTGAGGAAATGTGTGAATGGCACCCAGCCTGAGGGATAACTAAACATGTGAGAAGGGTAACTTTATCAGTGATTTCCAGAATATGGATTTTCCACCCTGTCCTTGAAGCATAAAGTTGGTAAATGTTTAACAAGGTCCATAGTATGCGAGGACCTGTAGCCATGAGGATGTGGCACGGTGGGGTTATCGAGTCCTAAGCAACCCCTGCCTGGCAAGATTGAAGCTAGTGGGGAGTTGAAAGAGGAGCGTGTTCCAGAAGCCAGAAACCAGAAATTGCCACCTACATTTTGGCTTTGGCTGTCAGGATGTTTCAAGAGAAAGGGGAGTTGAACATCTTTCTCCCAGAAGGAGTTCTGGGGGAAGCTGATGGGACTAGGTGTATAACACATAGCCTGATAAAACTCATTGCCCTTTTAATCTGCATTATTAGATGTACTTAAATGCCTTGTGCTCTCCTAACATGATTTTCGTGGAGCTGCATAAGAACACACACTTCTAGCGCAGACCTCAGATGGGCTTTCATTGATCGCGGTTTGTCTTCCCTGACTCTGATCTAAAGAGCAGACTCCCTCCCACCTGCTTTTGATTAGATAAAAAGAAACATCCCATCCCTGTTTACAGTTCTGTTATGCAAGTTGGAGCCTGTGCAGACTGAAGAATTCTGAGTCCCTTGTGGTGTCAAAACTCAACATAGAATGGAAGTTTTGAGGTCCCTCCTTTAGGATCCCATGTAGAAACAGGCAGCACACTCGGGACATTGAAGAAAGGCTAATAAAGGGACTGTTTTGAAAGCTTGGACAGGGTGTAGGGAAACTGACAAGTAATATTGCAGTACCCTCGAGGTTAGCAAGAGCTGGGGTACTACCTCTCACCCTGTGGGCTAGGGGAGGGGAGAGAGAGCAGCTCCACAGGGGGGCCACCTGACGGTGTAGGGGAGAGCTCAGTCCCGTACCCTGGCAGGAAGGGGCATGTGCATAGCTACCCCGTCCTCACTCTCCTCCTGCCCTCCAGGCTCCTGCTGGGCTTTCCACTGACTGAACTCGGGCAGTAGTCAGAGGACAGGGAGCCCAGCCTGCAGGCCAGCAGCCCTGATGCATCAACCTCCCAGCACACAGAGCTAGGATGGATGGGCCAAGAGGGACTCTGGAAGGGGAAATAGAAAATACAGTTCATCCTCACTGTTTGCCCACTTGCTAAAATTTCTTTGTAACCCCAGAATCGACATCCATGTAGACATGTTTGTAGTCATGCAGGTTATTGCAATAATGACTAGTGAACTTCGCCCATGGAACTAGTCTAAATGGTCTACCCTTGGCTCATACCAGGACATACTGGCCCTCTTCATTTTGCAAATATTTACTGAGCTTCCTTGGCACTGAACTAGGTGCTGGAGATAGAAATGTGAGCGCAATACGGTCTCTGCCCTGGCACACTATACTGCGTCCAATGCTTTCTTTGCATTGAGGAGAAGCTCCAAAACCATGGTCCCTTATACTCTGAATTGGAAGTTGTCTGACTTTGTGACCTGGAAATTTCTATATTTACATACATTGATTCATTCCCCTAAACTAGCTGTGTGCCATGTGCTAGTTTGGGGATATATAAGTGATATGCCTGCCTCAGAAAGTGTCACCTGGTTCAGTAGTCCTCGAATTTTCATATGCTTAGTTAGAAATTACTTAGATTCCTGTTACAGATAGATATTTCCAGTCCTCCTGCTCTGCCAGTCCCCAGATTTGGTTGGTTGAGTGTGGTGCCTGGGAATCTGTATTTTAACAAGCATCTCAAGTGATTATTTTGCTGCAAAAGGTTCTTAACTCTCTCTTGAAAAACAGTAATGTGGTGGACATGTGAATTAAGCCATAAAGTATACCGTTGCCCAAGCCTGGTCACACATTTACATTATTATTTTTTTAAGATCTTATTTATTTATTTGACAGAGAGAGAGTAAACACAAGCAAGGGGAATGGCAGGCAGAAGGAGAATCAGGCTCCCTGCTGAGCAAGGAGCCGGATGCGGGACTCTATCCTAGGACCCGGGGATTATGACCTGAGCTGAAGACAGACACTTAACCAACTAAGCCACCCAGGCATCTGCGTTTCTGTTATTTCTAAATGGCAGATAATAGGGACAACATCTAACTTCATAAGTAAGGTTAGATTAAATTAATCAATGCTAGATGGAAAAATTGGCATATAAATACAAATGTTTAAATCCCCTGTACATACATAGGCTCCTGTAGGCTTTTTTGTGAACACCTCCCCCCACACATACAACATCAGTGTGCTGTTTCCACAAACAGATGCTTAGTGACCTCAGTCGCATGCCTGGGGCACACTTAAAAATTGAACTGGCTACTGACATTTTAAACAGTGGTCTCAGTGGCTCATGAGCTTGGTACACTGAGATCTTTTTAGGATCAATCTAGTAACATAAAATGTGAGCTTTGTGGATGTGTGAAGTTCACTGAGGGTTTGTTTGTTTTTTCTTCCCCAACCAGTAATTACTTACAGTTCTTGGCATGTATTGGCAATTTAGAAAGTATATCTTGGCATTTAAATTTTAAGCAAGGTGATAAAACCATCAGGCTTTCTATATAACCACTTCAAGGTCATCCCTCTCTGACCATTGTCTGGATTAGCTCTGGTTTTCAGGTGCAATGATTGCTGGAAATTCTAAGTAAATTAATATATGGGATTTCTGCCAAGAGTATCATTCATATATGCCCCAGAGTTTAGTTACTATGACATAGTTCCTATGACTATAATTTTGTGTTCACACATGGTCTCTCAAGCTGAACTCTCTTTGATTATTGGTTCTTTCTTTCTTTTTTTTTTTAACTGGTTATTTCTGTTCAAAGAATTATTACTTGATGCACCAGCTCTAAATGTTTGGGTGTGTATAAAGTTGACATTAACCTGAATAATTTACCTTATTAAATTAAACTTTGGTGTTCAGGAATCCATACTCTACTTTTATGAAAGGCCTTATGTTTTCTTATAGAAGCTATTTTTAGTTTGGGTTTTTTCCCCCAGAGATTTGTGTATTTGAGAGGTGGGGGGGGGGGGCAGAAGGAAAGAATCTTCAAGCAGACTCCCTGCTGAGCATAGAGCCCAGTGCAGGGTTCCATCCCACCATCGATGGGATCATGACCTGAGCGAAAACCAAGAGTCGGACACTTAACTAAGCCACCCAGGCGCCCCTTAGTGTGTTTTTTAATAAATCTATATAGACATTGCTTTTTGTAGTGTGTATATTATCATTCCTTTATATTAATAACTGATGATCAGACTAATAAGCTATAGGTCTGCCTCCTGAATCAGAGAAAAAGGTAAAATAATGTCGAGTAGCATTAAAAAGTTGATGATGTGTTATTTCCTAATTCCTGATTGCCATCAAATTGCAGTACTTATTTCAATTATTTACTAAGCTCTATTGGCTTTATCAAATATTCTCATTTTCCAGCCATTCTGGAGGAGTTTCCCTAGTCAGAGTCCATCTTTCTGAACTAAATATGACCTATTTTTCCATAATTAACTCAGTTGCCTATGGTATTGATATGTTACTTGAATTCACGTTTCATTGTTATTAAACTTTCCACATGTTTCAGGTTTGACTGAACAAGAGTAAGAATAGTATTCAAATCCTAGACTCCCAGTTTGGGGCATTTGGGGCCCATAAAGTCTATTTAATATATTTATTAAGTGCCAAAATCTAGGGCCACTTAAAATATACCTGAAAGGCTCCTGTAAAGATACCTTACATAAATAGACAGTAGATCACTTCAAAGTCAAGTAACATCTTCCTTATAGAATACTTCATCATTGTGGTAGTTGACATATATGTATTTTGATATCTCAAAATTATCTACATTTAATTAATTTATTTTTGACATAAAAAACTTTGAGTATAGCTGGTTAGTCTGTTTAAATCCTTTCCACACCACCAGCCCCCAGCCTCAGCCCTTGCCACTCCCTGATTCATATTTTATACACTTGAATAACCCCTCAGTCTACTTGTAAATTTCCCACCCACCATGCTGCCCTCCCCTCCCGTATCTTTTGCTCATGTCGTTCCCTCTCCCTGGAATGTCTCCCCCTCTTCCTTCCTACGGCCACCTTTCACCTTCACCTTACTAACTCCTGATCATTTGTAAGATTCAGTCACCACTCTCTAGAACACTCTGCGTCTCTCCTTTCCCACATCACTACGTGGATACCATTCCTGTCTGCATCCCTGATTGCCTGCATGTTTCTTTATCAGCACTTACCGCATTTTTTGTAATCTTTATGGATCAGTCTTCATACTGGACTCTTTGAGGGCAGGAAGTGCTTTATTCACTGATCATTGGCCTCCCCAGGATTCACCCAGAGACACACTGACTACTGTTAAATAAATAAACCCCTACTGCTCTCAGTTCAGAGCATCTACCCTTGTGCCTTGGAGTTTGGGCATGTATTTGAAATCACTGTTTTCCTTGACCTTGGTATCTTGATATGTACCTTACGTCTTCCAGTTGGTGGTCATAAGTCTCTAGGACATCAGTTCTAGCTGCTCTGAAGGATAACCTGTGTGTCTTTGAAGGCCGCCTCCTCAAAACGAATCTCATTTATGTGACATAGCCTAATAAACCATCTAAAATCTGCCTTCCACATTTATAGAAAAATCTATGGAACCATTTTTATAAAATACAGAAACTTAATCTTATTTATATAAATTTGTTTTATAACCCCAGTGTCAAGCACAGTGCCTTACACATAGTAGCTGCTTGGTAAAATGTGTGAGTGAATGAAGGAAAGAATCAGGTTAACAATGTGGTAGTTATAACTTTAATAATTCTTTGAGAGGAATTTTCCGTTTTCTGTGAGATTAACGTTAAAACAACTCCAGATGCTTATTGTGCTGTAACTGCTAGAACATGGAATTAAGAATCTGTAGGTCTCTAGGGGCACCTGGGTGGCTCAGTGGGTTAAGGCCTCTGCCTTTGGCTCGGGTCATGATCCCAGGGTCCTGGGATTGAGCCCCGCATCGGGGTCTCTGCTCGGCAGGGAGCCTGCTTCCCTTCCTCTCTCTCTGCCTGCCTCTCTGCCTACTTGTGATCTCTGTCGAATAAATAAATTAAAAAAAAAATAATCTGTAGGTCTCTTTGGTCCCATGCACAAATGGCATCATCATCATCATGTATTCACACCTGTAATGTGAATTACCATATACTAGTGGAACCAGTTATAATTTGTTCCAGAAAGTTTGTTCTTTGAACAAAGCCCAGTATCAAGAAAAGGGACCCAATGAATAGTCTGTAAATTAAACCTAAGGATAGTTTTAAAATGGGTAAAGTTCCATTTGACTTCCATTATCAGAAGAATGTCTTGGGTGTACGATATTCTCATCCCTGATGGGGAATTGATCCTTCCAGAATTCTTCCACCTCTACTCATAGTCCCTTAGCAACACTGAGAAAGAAGACGCTCAAAAACAACCCAGTAACAATGTCTTTGACCTAAGGTGTGCAAGCGGTGCAAGGCTGTTAGCTCACTTCCCAACAGCAAAGGGCAGCTATGAATAGTACTGTTATATTACTATGGAATATGCAGACTAATTCATTCCTCCAAGAAATTCCCAACTACCAAGTATGTGTGTAGCACTGTGGGATATTACATAGCCCAGAGAAAGTAAGATACCATTTTTTAAAAAACACTGCAAAGTAGAAAGCAAAGATTGAAATAGGAGAGATTTGCTTAACTGGCCTGTGAATTTAACCACACAGCATTTATAGTTTTCAGAGCATTTTGGTGGGTAAAATTTTATTTAATCCTCCTGACCACCGAATTAGGTTAGACCTTTATTATATCCCCAGTTTTACTGATATGGAAAGGTAAGTATATTGATAGTGACATTGTACAGGTTTTATCTAGCTTTTTATAATTAGCAGACGGGAAGAATAATCATAAACATTCGTCATGCTTAGCCTGGGCAGATTCTCTTATTGGAAAATATTTGAGACAAAACTGAGAAAGATGTACATCTTTATAATAATATACATGCATGAGGAGAAGAGATGGTATCAGAACCTTTTCTGAGTTCTTCTTTGTCTATAGCTGTTATGGTAGTTACTATGTAATATTTAGTGTTTACACTTAAAAGACCAGCAATAAAAGTATAAGACAACTGGTATACCTCTTTATAAGCTTTGGCTCAGAGTTTAGTCATACTGATGATGATTTTATGATTTGTATGTTGTAAACATGACAGAAGAGTTAAATGCCTTACTTTAAAGATCCTTTTTTTTTTTTTTTTTTTTAGGTCAGACAGTATTTTCTGGTAAATTGATTCCCAACTGCTTTAAAAATGTTTACTGTTGGGGCGCCTGGGTGGCTCAGTTAAGCATCTGACTCTTGATCTCACCTCAGGTCTTAATCTCAGGGTCATGAGTTCAGGCCCCGCATTGGGCTCCATGCTGGGTGTGTAGCCTACTTAAAAATTCAACATGAGAAAACCAATTAATATCATTCACCCTATTATTAAAACTGATTTACAGATTCAGAGCAGTTCTGATCACACTCCCATCTGGAGTTTTGGTAGAAATTGACAAAATGAATTCTAAAATTTATATGGAAAAGCAAAGGAACTAGACTAGCCAAAACGTTTTGAAAAAGTTCAAAAAGTCACACTATCTGACTTTTAAGGTTATTATAAAGCATTGGTTCTCAATTGGGATGATTTTGCCCCCATCCCTTGGGGAACTTTTGGTAATGTCTGGAAATGGTTTTTAATGTCACAGTTTGGGGAAAAGGGGAAAGGAGAAGGTACTGCTAGTGGTGTCTTGTCGTAGAAGATAAGGGTGCTGCTAGACATTCTATAGTACATGGGACAGACCCCAGGACAAAGCGTTGTGTGGCTCTAGATATTATTAGTGTCACTGTGGAGACACCCTGCTGCAAAGCTGGAATATTAATCCAGACAGGGTGGTATTGGCACAGGTTAGACATCTCTATCAATGGAACAAAACAGAGAAGCCAGAAATAGATCCACACACATATGGTTCGGTCGATTTTTTTCCCAGTCATTCAGATAATACAATTTATTTTCTTTGCTTTAGTAGAACACATAGTATATTTAATACCTAGAGAAGATCATGTTTTAACACTTTTCTTGTCTTTTTTTCTTTTTTCTTTTTGTAATTTAAATTCAGTTTATTAACACATAGTGTATTATTAGTTTCAGAGGTAGAGTTCAGTGATTCGGTGATCATCAGTCTTATATAATACCCAGTTCTCATTACATCATGTGCCCTCCTTAATGTCCATCACCCAGTTACCCCATTTCCCCCCCTACCCCAGGAACCCTCCTATGATTAATTGTAGGTTCAGCTGATTTTTGACAAGGATTCAAGGCAGTTCAGTGGAGAAAGGATAGCATTCATCAAATGGTATTGGAACAATTGGACATTCATATAAAAAAATTGACCCATACTTTACACTATATTCAGAAATTACTCCATGTATCATAGATTTAAATGTAAAACTGTAAAACTCCTGGAAGAAAACATAAGGAGAAAATCTTTATGGACTTGTATTAAAGATTTTTCTTAATATGTAAAAGCACAACCCAGAAAATAAAAACTTGGTAAACTTCATCAGAATCAAAAACTTCTGCTCTTCAAAAGACACTGTTAAGAAAATCCAGACACAAACCACAGACTGGGAGAAGATTACAGACCGTGTGCCTAAAAATGGACTTCTATGCAAAATACGTAAAGAACTCTCAAAACTCAATACAACCCAGTAGAAAAGTGAGCCAAAGATTTGAATAAACACTTCACCAAAGCTATAGAGATGACAAAGAAGCACATTAAAATGTGCTCAATGACATTGATGAAATCCCACTCAAATGGGCTTCAACAATAAAGTTTGAGTAAATTGGCTTCCATTAGGAAGTCCCAGAAAGACAGACAGCAATCAGTGTGAATGTTTAACAGAGTTATCCAGGATACAGCTGCTTTGGGAAGGAGGGGGAGCTCCACTCTGTTAGTAAGGCACATGGGTCCCTGGCTGGCTCTGAGATGGTTGTCGGCCCCAGTCAGGCTCCTTGTTTCCTGTCGAGTCTGAGCCAGTGAGAACACTTCCCAGCATTTCGGGACAAGGTCCTAAAATTCACCCTGATGGGCCTGTTCAGGTCACATTCCACAGATGATGAAGCAATGACTGAGGCCAGGAAGTAGATTCATGCTAATTAGTTTACACCTGAGCCACATGCCCTAACCCCCGAGTCATGGGAAGTGTTAGCTCCTCCCAAAGTCCAAAGACTTTTATAAGAGGCGGGTGACTACCCAAACTTCAGCAGATAGAAACTTCCAAGGAAAGGTTGTTGGTGAGGCTGGCATCATGCCTTCCCTGTGCCATCACATGGATTGAATTGTTCTGAGATGCTTAACTTGGCTTGCAGTCACACTTAGTAATTTCATGTCCCAGCATTGTCATTGTTTCTCGGAAAGGAAAAAATTAAAATTTTTCTTTTTTTTTTTTTTTAAGATTTATTTATTTACTTTAGAAAGAGAGAGAGCAGAGAGGAGGGGAGAGTGAGAGAGAGATTCTTAAGCAGGCTCCCTGCCGAGCACAGAGCCCAACGGAGGGCTCGATCCCACAACCCACAGATCATGATCCAAGCCAAAATCAAGAGTCAGACCCCAACCGACTGAATCACCCAGGTGTCCCAGGGGGAAAAAAAATTCTCTAAATTATAATTATAAGAAGAGAACCAAACACGGATTGAGAGCCTGTGTGAAGCTATCAGTATCCATTTTTTCCCATGGTATATAACTATTACACAGGCATATAATGTGACCCTTCATTTCTGCTTATAAATGTTTGAAAACTGGCTCATTATTTATTATAGCTATTTATTACAAGTGTAGAAGTTAGTGTTTAGAAGTAATGTATTTTGAAATTTTCCTCCTAGCCATCTTAACTGGTTAAGCATTCTGCAAAGAATACAATGTCGTGTTTCCTGTAACACTCTTCTCTGGCCCATGGCCTTCTTTCTTAATCAGGATGTGCTCATGGAGCTTCTAGAGCAGTGTGCAGATGGACTCTGGAAGGCTGAACGCTATGAGCTCATCGCTGACATCTATAAACTCATCATCCCCATTTACGAGAAACGAAGAGATTTCGAGGTATCAGAGTGGCTTGTTTTTTCCTGTTTGAGAGGACAGTGGGGTGACACATACACCCAGACCTTCTTACGTGCAAAGAGAGCAAGCAGGCCATGGTCAGAGGTGACATGTAATCTCTTACCCTCCGTGTGACGCTGGAGGAGGTCCCCACCTACAGAGCCATTATACATGGCCCACATGGGCCCTGCCTCCATACAGACCGCAAATCTCAAAAAACAAGGATTGGCAATTGTGGCACCCCAGTTTTGAAAGGTTGCCAAGAACCGAGTTTTACAATCACCAGGTTCCTTCTTCCTCAGAGCTCTTCCTTGCTCCCTCCACATGGGAAGCTATTGTCCCGGCCACCATTCCTGGGCTGGGGAGGTGGTCCAGCTTCTCGTAGCCTATCAAAGAAAGTAGGAAAAGCAAAGACTAAAAACGTGATTTTTAGGACTAATTTACGTTCTCTGACATTTGATGTTAACTTGAAAACAGAAGTTGCTTCCTGCAACGTGGAGATTTAATGGATCCTCAATATGCAAAATAGCTCTTTGGGTAGAAAATATTATAATTGAAAAGTGGTCATTACCAGTTATGCACTCGAGACACTCTTGATTTTTTTTTTGAATTTTGTTTCTTTTACTCAAGTCCAAGGAAATTTTACCTCTGTGATCTCGTTTAATTGTTTTAAATCTGATTCTACTAGTTGCAAGTGGGAGGAACTGGGTTTTGTTCTGCTTTTCAGAGGCTGGCCCATCTGTATGACACACTACACCGGGCCTATAGCAAAGTGACCGAGGTCATGCACTCGGGTCGCAGGCTCCTGGGGACATACTTCCGAGTGGCCTTCTTTGGACAGGTAAGCCTCCTCTCTATTCTGTAGCCCTCCTAAGTCCTTGTTTTTGTTTTGTTTTTGTTTTTGCTTTTTTAATTCTATGAAGTTGTATTTTATAAATTTTCTGTTTTCTATAAATGCTAATTTGATGAATTTGTCATATTTAGTATGACTCTTATCTTCCTTGGCAGTAAACTCTCTGCTTTTTTTTTTCTTCCTGTCTTTTCTTTATTACTTTCTTAAGGCAGCGGTAAGTTCTCCCTCCATAAGACATTTTTTAGCACACCTTTGGTACCTCAGTGTGGTTTGCAAGTTTCCTTTTCCAGTCTGTATGTATATCTGTCCAGTCATTACAAACTCAAAAAAAAAAAAAATTAACATTTTATTCCATTTACAGAAATAAATCACCTGTTTCCTTACACATCTATACTGCATGTTTTAAAACGAAAATTAAGACTTTTCCGGTTTCCTGTGTTCCCTGTGCATCTCTATCTTTTGTAGTATAATATCTCCACAAGTTTATTTACCCTTGTCATAGTTCAGAAACCCTATGGAAAAGGGTTCATTTAAATTTAACTGCAAGTTTAACCTCCAAGTCTCTAACATGATTAAATGGCATTAAGTTATAATCATTTATTTAGGGTGTGTGGTTTTCTATGAGCATTATATAACCTTCGATTTACCCTGTTATTGTCTTTTATAACTTTATAGCAATACCAGTTCACAGACAGTGAAACAGATGTGGAGGTAATTATAGTAAATGCTTAAAAAGCAAGTAATGTAGTGAAATTACTGCATCTAAACTCCTAGTTTGATGTGGGTGTTATTTGTCTCATGTTAGCCTGCATTTTTTTTTCATATACCATGTATTTTGCACCATTTTCTCTTTTATTTTACATGAGAAACTTTTTTTTTTTTTCGTTTCTTTCAAGTATTAATCTGGACTTTAAAATTTTCAACCTTTTTCACTTCCCATGCAATTGTAAGCCTTTTTGTATTCAGACATGGTTGGTGCTGAACCACATCCCAACCAGTGGGCGCGAAACTGTTTTCTGATTATCGTGCTCGAGCCCTTTCATATTTTTCTCATAAATAAAGCAAAACAGAATGTACACACCCTTCAGATAACTTTAGCGGAACCTGCTCCAGACCGGAATGTTTCTGTTTACACCAAAAAGTCCTATGTAAGTGGGGGAGGCCAGTGAAGGGAGAGTACATGCGTTTCTGAGGCCCGCCCGGAGCAGGCTGCCGAACCACCTGTTAGCTCTGCTTCTTGGGAATGTGAAACAGGCTTGAATCCCATCATTCGATCCCGAGAGAACAGTCTTGAGTCTCTGATCCTCCATTTTCACTCAACACTTAATGACAGCATTCTTGAATGAGTTTGCAGTTCTGTGTTTTCCTTTATCTCTGCAGTCCGACCTCACATTATTATCATTTTCCTTTCCTCTTCAGAAAGCCTGTTGAAGTAGGATTTTATTTTAGACTCATCCTCCCCACCCCTGCTTTTTTTTTTTTCCTTTTTTTTTTTTAACCCATATAACACAAGCATCCTTCCTGGGTGTAAACCTAGGGCTTATAATTGGTAATAGCTCTAATTGTGCTTTATGTCACAGGGATTCTTTGAAGATGAAGATGGAAAAGAGTATATTTACAAAGAACCCAAACTCACGCCTCTGTCAGAAATTTCCCAGAGACTCCTTAAACTTTACTCAGATAAATTTGGTTCTGAAAATGTCAAAATGATACAGGATTCTGGCAAGGTATGACCATGTTTGGGAATATTTTATAGCAATATAATATGTATTCATAAGTGTGTATAGTGGGGGAGAAACAGGAAAAATTAAGAATGGTTGGCCTTGAGTAACAAGTGTAATTTTTTTCTTCTTGACACCTTTCTGTGATTTCCGACATCCTTCATTAAGTAAAGATTTCATTATTTTTAAAAGATTATCTTTTTACAGGACGCCTAGGTGTCTCAGTCAGTTAAGCATCTGCCTTTGGCTCTGATTATGATCCTAGGGTGCTAGGACTGAGTCCCACATCAGGCTTCTTGCTCGGTGGGGAGTCTGCATCTCCCTCTGCCTACCGTTCCCCCTGCTAGTGCTCGCGCGCTCCCTTTCTCTCCCTCTCTGACAAATAAATAAATAAAATATTTAGAAACAAAAGCTATTTTTTACAAAGTAACGTCTGAAAGGATATACCACTTTCAGCATGATGATGGACAGATGGACAGACTGACGGACAGACCAAGGAAGGAACTAACTAGCCGGCATGTTTGTAGGAATGAGATCAAGGATTTCTTTTTTTTTTTTTTTTAAAGATTTTATTTATTTATTTGTCAGAGAGAGAGAGAGAGAGTGAGCACAGGCAGACAGAGAAGCAGGCTCCCCACTGGACAAGGAACCAGATGTGGGACTTGATCCCAGGACGCTGGGATCATGACCTGAACCAAAGGCAGCAGCTTAACCAACTGAGCCACCCAGGCATCCCGAGATCAAGGATTTCTGTTTAAAGCAGGTGTCCTCTGCTGTATTGCTCTTAGGAAGACCTTTTCTGAAACTATACGTTTCTCTGTATATTTATGTGTTCCACTGTCTTCAGGACATCTCCAGGAAGTTGGGTATCCCTTTGCTTCCTGAAATTCAGACCAAGATAGAGCTCCTGTTTTTTGCCTTAAAAATGTCCTCCTGCTAAATAAAAAGCCAAACAAATGAATAAACAAACACAAAGCAGAATCCGACTATAAATACAGAGAACAAACCAGTGGTTGCCAGGAGGGAAGCGGGTGGAGCAATGGGCAAAATGGCTGAAGGGGAGTAGGAGATGCAGGCTTCCGGTTAGAAGCACAGCGCCAGGAATGTGGTCAGTGCTACTGTAGTAGTGTTGCGTGATGACAGATGGTAGCTGCATTTGTGGGGAGCACGGCTTAACGTATAGAAATGTTGAATCCCCATGTTGTATACCTGAAACTAATGTAATATTGTGTGTCAGTTACACTTCAGTTTAAAAATAATAAAAATTGGGGCACCTGCGTAGCCCAGTTGGTTAGACATCTGACTTCTGGTTTTGGCTCTGGTCATGATCTCATGGGTCATGAGATTAAGCCCTGTGTGGGCCTATGTGCTCAGTGGGGAGTCGGCTTGAAGATTTTCTTCCTCTGCCCCCCGCCCCCAGCTCATACATACATACACATACTCCCGCTCTCTAAAATAAATAAATCTTTAAAAGAAATAAAATAAAAATAATGTAAATAAATAAATATTAAATATTAAGCAAACAAAAATGTCTTCCTGCTCAGTTTCCAGCAGTGATAACCTCTACATCCTTCTAAATTCACCCTTTTGGGGAATCCCTAGTTCATTTTCCATCCTGAGCCCTACTTTGGAAATCCTAGTCTCTGAAATCTGTTTCCTTGAGGCCCTGTTTTTTCCTCCAGGGAAGCATCTTCCAGTTTCCTGCCCAACTGATAGATTGGGGACAAGGAAACAGGTAATTCGGGATTCTGAATGCAGGACCTGAGCAAGGGTTGAAGGTCCCACGTTCATTCTGCAAACTTTGACCTGCTCGCCCCGTGTTCTGCTCTGTACCTTTGCCCCTGCTTTCTGCTGAGACTGGTAAACCCACTTAGACTTTTTCCAGACCAGTTTCTCCAAGGGCCAACCTCTTCTGTCTTGTGGGGTGGGGACAAGGAAAGGGAACCTGGAGTTTGGCCACTCCAAATAGACTTTGGCCACTCATCTTGGTTTCCACCTTACTCCTCCTCCAGTCACCCTAATCCTATTGCTGGTCTTTCTAGACATCGGTCCATTCAGGCTGTAACAAACACCAGAGACTGGGCAGCTTATAAACAACAGAAATTTCTCAGAGTTGTGGTGGTTGGGAAGTCCAAGATAAGGCACCAGCAGATTCTGTGCCTGGTGAGCTGCTTCTTCCTGGTTCGCAGACAACCGTCTCCTCCTACTGTGTCCTCACATGGTAGAAGGGGTGAGGAAGCTCTTTGGGGCCCCTAATATAAGGGCATGAATCCCACACCTGGGGGCATCACCCTCATGACCTAATCACTTCCCACTTGTCAGTACCATCACATTGAAGGTTAAGATTTCACCCTGAGAATTTGGTGGGAGGATAGAAGGTTAGTCCATAGCAGCAGGCTTCTGAGAGGGGCTCTGACTCACTGGTTACCCCTCTCTGTGGGAACTTAAAGACTAGAACTTCTGTCGTGACTGGGTGCTGTTTTCCTCAGAATTCTTCTTTGTCCCACCTGCATGGGAAAACAGGGATTCTGCCAGGTTAGGTAGCACACCTCCGTGCAAGCGCCTTCTAGAAACGCTCTCATCCACTGCTGTCTCCTCTCCTCCTTCCTTGCTCCTCACGGGTTAATTCTGTACTGCATTTGAACGGAGTTGCAGGAAGGAAAAGGGACCAACACACTGTTGGTCTGTTTTTAACCAGAAACCTCAACACGATCTTATGAAGACCTCCTTTTTTCTTTTTTTTTTTTTTTTTTTAAGATTTTATTTATTTATTTGACAGAGAGAGAGAGAGATCACAAGTAGGCAGAGAGGCAGGCAGAGAGAGAGAGAGAGAGAGGAGGAAACAGGCTTCCCGCTGAGCAGAGAGCCCGATGTGGGGCTCGATCCCAGGACCCTGAGATCATGACCTGAGCTGAAGGCAGAGGCTTAACCCACTGAGCCACCCAGGTGCCCCAAGACCTCCTTTTTTCTTAGACCAAATTACTCACATCCAATTGCCTTTTTTTTCTCTGAAACCGAAACCTTTGTCCAGGTCAAGCTGTGCCTTAACATTGTAACCTCGTCTCAGGGTTCTGCTGTGTTCTTCTGCCCCCAGACACCAATTCTCTGCTCCTGCCGTTATTGACAGGGACCTACAACTTTGGAAATGAAGTCTAGGGAAATACCCCTGAAAAAATAGGAAAGTACGAGGTTTCCATTGCTTTTAAATTGGTTCTGCTGAGGAGAGTTACATTTCTAGGTTTGAGTATAGTTACAGGGATTGGCCAGATGGCTGTTTCTAAAATAGAAGTAATAACTCGTGACTTTTTGATTTTCTTAAATTCCAAAGTTCTAGGCACATTTGCATCTATTTCTCATTTTGCTTTGCACACATCCCTGTTGAGAGGTCAGTGGTGCCTGGTAACTTGAGACCTGCAAAACCTTCTTGGCCTCATTCGTTTGTTGGCCCCAGTTCCAGAACTGTCTCCAGATTCTCTGCAGTCATTTCTGTCAGAACCCCTTTTATTGCTCTGCAAGCTTAAATACGATGCATATGTGCAAAATTGATTTGTCTCCCTAATAAATTAGCTGTTGTGCTTGTATGGGAAATGCCTGTGTTTCGTGTTCTGGTGCCTCCCAGATGTTAGCGATGCAGTTCGAAAAGCATTTATGTGCAGAGTCAAACAGGAGCTAAACTTACAGTTAGATGAGTCTCAGATTAGTCTGTATGTGTGTTAAAGTAATTCATCCACATCTGTTTACATCTAATCTCTCTACAGATTAATTATAATTTGAGGTTCTAGGTGTTAAACATTATTACTAAAATAAACATACGTAAAAATACAGTTCAGGAACCCAGCAGAAAAATCCACGCAGGGAAGTCATTCACTAGCATGATGTCTTAAAAAATTTCAGTGTCATGAAAAAGAGGTGGAGAATTCTAGATTAAATATGATCATTGACTAGATTCTGGTTCAAACACAAAGAGCCACATTTGAGGAACTTTAATGGAGTGCGTACTGAGTGATATTATGGGTTAAGTTAATTTTACTAGGTATAATATATTATGGCCATGGGGGAGAATGTCCTCATGTTTAGGAGATGCTGGCTGAAGTGGCATCATGGATACCACTTACTTTGAAATGTTTCAGCTAAAAAAAATGTCTACGTGTGTATGTGTAAGCATCCGTCTGCCTGTGTGTATGCATGTGTGTATTTGAAACAAAGCATTAGCAATTGTTGTAAGTGGTGGGTATGTGGATGTTTGTTGTACTATTCTAGCTTTTCTAAATTTTTCCAGATCTTTTATTTCTTTATTCTAAAAGATTTTATTTATGTATTTACTTGAGAGCACGTGTGCGCATGTGTGAGTACAGGAAGGGGCAGAGGGACCGGGACAAGCAGATTTCCTGCTGAGTAGTGTGGAGTGGAGCCCAGCCAAGGGATGGGGTGAGGGGATGGGGTGGGAGGGCTCAATCCTGCAACCCTGAAATCATGACCTGAGCCAAAATCAAAAGTCGGACATTTCACTGACTGAGCCACCCGGGCACCTCTCCAAATCTTTTATTAATAAAAAATGGAAAGACAAGCTTTGGGATGCTTGGAGGGAGTCTTTCAAATAGTACCAATCTCCCATTTTGTTTATTTATTTAAAGGTCAACCCTAAGGATCTGGATTCCAAGTATGCATACATCCAAGTGACTCATGTGATTCCATTCTTTGATGAGAAAGAATTGCAGGAAAGGAAGACGGAGTTTGAGAGGTCCCATAACATTCGCCGCTTCATGTTCGAGATGCCCTTCACTCAGACGGGGAAGAGGCAGGGCGGGGTGGAGGAGCAGTGCAAGCGGCGTACCATCCTGACAGGTACCATTGCCCCGGCTTCTTCCTTGAGGAATCATGTCCAGACATGAGCCTGGACACCAAGATAAAGAGCTCTTCACAAGGGATCCAGAAGCTTCTAGAATGAAGGGCCCTTCAAGCTTCATTAACTTTCCCCACGTGTCCATTTCAGTTTAATATTTATCTCGTGCTTACTTTGGAGGACTCCTGACACTTCTCTACTTACCTGTTAGCACTTCCTTCTTTGACTAGAGCAGAAGTTCATATGCAGAGTCAAGCCACTGACCCTTTTTAGAATCTGGTGAAAATAATGGGCCTTTATCTCCTCCAAGTGAATATGCACATGATTTGAGGTGATTTACAGACTCCTTCTGAAACCCATGTGGACCCCTCTCTAGACCTGTCTAGGCCCAGGGCCCCAAGAGCCCCTGCACACAGTTCCGTGTCTCCCTCATGGGAAGGGACCCCTTACGTATCTTTATCACACAGGTCCCAGCACAAACCTGCCTGGGGATTGTAGGCTGAGTGAATAAATGGGATATGAGTCTAGAGCCCTTCCACCTCATCTCTGAGTGGCTGGCCAACCTCAGCTTGTATACCTCCACTGCCAGGAAGCTCACTGCCTTCTGAGGCTCTCCACTGGGCTGTGACTGAGCTTTCATAGATTCTTGAGCCATCGAGAACCCATTCTCAGAAATGTGTTTTGCATCATTTCCCAGTTCCTGGCGGTGTAGAATAATCTTGGGCGTCATTTTTACCTTCTTTGGGGGAGCCTGACCCACCCACTTGTGGGTTAGGGTCAGCAGCATGACAGGGATAACCTAAAAGAAAACACTTTCTTGACTCTAAAAACAAAAAACAAAAAAAAATCAGTGAGGAGGCCTGCTCAGAAAGCTAGGTATGTCTACACCCAGTGTTTCAAAGAGCGGTCATTAAGCTCAACCAGGAAGGTCCCCGTTGCTTGTCCTGAAGTCAGTGTTGCAGGGTGGTCTGGCGGGTCACTAAGACGGAACCCTGTGATGCCGAGTGCAAAGAGCACCATTAAGATGCCACATTTCACATGGGCCTCTGCTCTGTCCACTGATTTGGACACTTGGAGTGGGTGAGTTTGTATCTCAGTAAAGCTATTACCATAGAAAGACAATGACTCATCGAGAAATAGCTCAGAACAGCATATTGGGGAATCTTCTACCCTTCCTAGGAAGGAACTGAGATAAAAGTTAAAATAAAAAGACAGAAAGCCTCCATTCTTAAAGAGCCCTTACTCCTGCTTTTAGAGTAAAGACAACCTGTAAAACACAAACAGCGTGGTCCTTGACAGGGGTAACCCCTCCCCAGCTGGAAGTGAGTTGTTTTCTAATGCACACAGTTGCAGATTTCTTCTTCTTAGACAGGACAGCTCCGTTCCTGGGGGAGCCATTCTGCTAGCTTCGGCTGTCTATCTCTCCAGCTGTCATGACTAAGTCAGCGCTCATTACACTGGTCCCGGACCTGCAGCATCAGCATCACCCAGGAACTTCGGAGAAATGCAGATTCTCAGGCCCCGCCCAGCCCCACTGAATCCGAAACTCTGGGTGTGGGCCCATATTGAACAAGCCACTCCCCTGCCCCCGCTAGGGGATTCTGGCGCCCCTTAGTTTGAGCGCTGCTGCTTCAGATACGCCAAGTTCACTGATGAGTCAGGGTGAGGATTTTTTTTTTATTCGGATGAGTCTGCTCAGGTAGCGTTACTTGATCTATAAGCAGTTATTACCATGGCCAATTACCATGGCCAATCCTGGCCAGATTCCCTTCAGGGTTGTAGTTGACCATCTGGTCACAGAAATATTTTTGAGGCGCTGAACTCAAAGCTCCCTGCCTGCTAGGATGAAGGAGACACAGTCTGAGCACTGCAGAGAGAGGTGAAGGAGCCCCCCGGGTTGTCGGCTCAGCTGTGAGGATGAGAATGTGTGGGCAGAATAGAGCCCGGGCCCGGGGCCTGCAGATCCGGGTCAGTGCTCAGCCATGGGATCTTGGGCAAGTCACTTACCCGCTCCCTGTGCCTTAGTTTCCTCGTCTGTAAGATGAGGGTTACGGTATCCATCTTGTGTTAAAGAACTTTGTAAATTATACCCAGGAGGGGAAAGGATGCACTCTGTTTTGCTGGATTGTGCTGGATCTTAGCCGCCCTTGAGCCCCTTGCCTTTTGAGGCTGCTGCTGCACCAGAGGGGATGACAGTAACAACAAAACACCCCAAAAGTACAGTTTTTATCCTGAAAGATCTCAAAATATCGCAAGCATGGTCGGGCATCATAAAGATTTAAAGAATGGGTTAGAAAAAATGGTACTAAAAACACATAAGCTAGGGGCGCCTGGGCGGCTCAGTCAGTTGAGTGTCCACCTCTTGACTTTGGCTCAGGTCATGATCTCAGGGTCATGAGATCGAGCCCTACGTCGGGCTCCACACCCAGCAGGGAGTCTGCTTGGGAGTCTCCTTCTCCCTCTGCCTTTCCCTCAGCTTGCTCGAGCTCGCCCTCTCTAAATAAAGATATAAATAAAATCTTTAAAAGCACGTAAGCTCTATATCAACTTTCAGTTAAAGATACACCAGTATATTCTGAAGACTTTGAACTTGAGAGTTTTCCCTTATGTTATTATTTCTTTAGGTTCTTAATTCCATTGCTTTGCTTCAAACCAGACCTTTGACCATCCAAGTTGTAGGGGAGCCCTCGCCCTCCCTGCCCTCTGAACCCGGCAAAGGCTCACTCCCCTGGATTGGTCAGTCTGCTGGAATTGCGGGATCATTTGCAAAACCTAGTGATCACCCTGCAGGCCTCTTTGCTGTACCTTTCTGAGCCTGCCTCCCAGCTTGACCCCCTCCTACAGAACTCCTGCTGTGGACATTCTTCCCAGTCACTCACTATTCCAGAGTCTTCCAAATCCTGCTAAGACTCCCAGGAGGGGCAGAGGTATTGTCCAGCTCTTCATGTTCTATCAGTCTCACCAGACTGTACAGGCACCCACCCCTCTCAGCTACCTCTTCCTCATCCTCCCACCCAGTCCTCGAATTTGCCACCTTCCAGGCCACTTTGTTCTTTCATTTAGCCACTTGGGCAGTAGCACATTCATTAATTCAACAAATGTATGGGGTGCTGGCAGTGTTCCAGCCTGCCATAGTGACAAAACAGAGATCTCCGCAGGTTACCTTCCAGGAGGAGGAGACAGACAATAAGCAGTCAACATTCCTGTACAGGAAGTGAATGTGTGTTCTAGACAAAAGCAAAAGGAGATCAGACGTGAGAGGTTGACTGGGGAGGGTGGCAGTTTAAATGGCATAAACTGGGGAGGTGACACTCAGTCCAGACTTGAAGGAGGTGAGGGGGTAGACATGCAAACGCCTGGAGGGAGAAGGAGCTGTCAGGGCCAAGGCCAATGGTGGGGGTGCTTGTATGCAGCACATTCAGGGGACGACCCGGCGTGGCTGGAACTGAATGACTCTGAGGGAAAGTGGGAAAGATGGGGCCAGCCCTCAAGGAAGGCCGGGGGGAGACCCAGCTACATGGGCCTGCTGGGCTCAGGCACAAGCGCCGCGTTTTCTGTGTTATCATACTCTGCGTTGCTCCTCTACATCTCCGGTTACCATCGCAAGACTCAGGACTTTCACGCTGAGTGAAATCCATATAGTCCACGGACACCTCACAAATATCCTTGGAATTCGTTTTTCTCTCGGAAACAGTGCTGTTGTCGAAACACAGCCCTCAGAATTTCTGTGATTTGACATGGCGGTTAGCCTCCTGAAACACTTCCATGGGACTGGGTACAAACCTACTGTAGTTGCGCTCATCTGTAAAGCGCTTTCTGTCCACATCCCCGTGCTCCCTGGCGGAAAGTGGCAACACCCTGTTCTTGTCACACTATCAGAGAAGTGTTAGGTTCAAGGGGGGTTTATCAATCCCAGTGGCTGCCACTAAAAACTATCTACAAGGAATACAAAAGAAATAGGAGACAAGACCTTTGGCCTTGGATTGGTTAAAAAATCACAAACATTTAGGGACTAGAACAGGCTTGTGAGGGTGTGACAGTTGAGGCTACAGTAGGCTGAACACCTCCGGCTTTTCTAGACTCCAGATGGTCTATCTGAACTGTGTGCTCCATGGCACTGGCCCTGTTTTCTCATTTTGTCCTTTCTACATAAACTCCCTTACTAAAGAGCTGTGGTCCAAACATAACGCTCCCATCTTACCTTTGCTCGTTAAAAACTAAACTAAGCTGTTAAGCATATATATTCATGTCTATTCATAAATATATATTAAATAAAGATACTATAAATATTTATACATCACGTAAAGCAACAGGTTAGAAATTGAAACAGACCCAAATTAGAAACGGGATGTTTTTCTCTTCATTTTTAAACTCTTTGGTGTTGATACGTTCAGATAGCTTGTTATGATAAATGAAAACAATACTGATAAGCTTTTTTGTAGCAAAGAAACTATAAGAAATAGTAAATGTTTTTATCTCTGTTTTTTATTCATTTATGTTTCAGAATATCTTTATCATTAGTGTGACTTCAACAGTTTGTGAGATTCTGGTTCCTGAAATTCTTTGCTGGGAAATATAGTCTCACTTGGTCTTTTTCGTGGATTTCTCTGATTTGTGCAAACTCAAGCACGGGATTCAGAGTTCTATAGAGAAATGAATGTTCTCAAGGATATGTTTATGGAGCGATTTTCTGGGCTTAAAATCTGTTCTGTGACATCTCAGAATGGTGTACTGTTCTCTATATCTTCCAACCAATCTTTTACATACTAGCTCTTTCAGATCTCACAACTTCCAAGGGTGGGAAAGCATTTATGGTTAAGTAAATTGAGCAGGGAATGATAAAGTGATTTCTTCAAACACAACACATTAAAGCTTAACAAGGACCCAGCTCTTTTGACGTCACAAGATACAGCCTGTCATTAAACATATGCGATGATAAAGGAAGATAGTACTCTGGTCCCACCAAATCCTGGCCTGTGCCTTGTCTCTAACATGAGACTACTAAGTATTTCTACCTCAGTAACTGTAAAGATGGTGCGAGCTGCGGAATGATTCTGGGACCCATTCCTCCACAGCAATACACTGCTTCCCTTACGTGAAGAAGCGGATCCCTGTCATGTACCAGCACCACACCGACCTGAACCCCATCGAAGTGGCCATTGACGAGATGAGCAAGAAGGTGGCCGAGTTCCGGCAGCTGTGCTCCTCAGCTGAGGTGGACATGATCAAACTGCAGCTCAAGCTGCAGGGCAGCGTGAGTGTTCAGGTGAGCCGAGCGCTGGACAGAGTAGACCCAGGGCAACAGGTGCCAAGGCTCATCTGGACCTTGGTCAGTTTCAAGTCCAGCCAGGTTGAGAGTAGCTCCTCAGCTTACCTGGTGATCCCACTTACCTTCCAGGATCTGTGCAGTTTCTCCTGATACCAGAGGGGGGCAGTAAAGTAGGGCCCCCACCTACCCCACTTGTCGAGAGAGTGCCCCCTGAGCTGTCTGCTAGGGGCTCCAGACAGCTCTCTATATGAACCTTTTTTTTTTTTTTCCCCATTTTTTTCAGTTTGGGGAATTCGAGTGGCCTAACCAGAAGCATTAAGACTCTTCTAAATATAAAGAAGCTGTAGGTTTCCTTATAAAACTGTTGTTTTTTGGTTTCTATGAAATTTATAATCTGGAAAAGTACCTTAAATTTCACTCTCTTAATTTCTGATTTACAGAAAGTCTTTATTTTAATATAACTCAATTAATTTTTCCTTAAGTGGTAGCATTTTTGTGTCCTCTGTAAGAACTTGGTTCTTAAATCTGTCTCAAAAATGTTCTATATTTCCTTCTTTTGTTTGGCATTCCTGTATTGATTTGCAATTCATCCAGAATGGATTTTTATATGTGGTAACAGATAAGGGCAAGATACATTTTTTTTCCACATAGCTATCCAGCAATGTGCACCATTTATGGAAAAGGTCATTTTTGTTTTAAGTACTGATTATACATATGTTCAGCTGTGAAAATTTAACAAGCTATACTCTCATATATACCTTTTGGTTTGTATATCATACTTCAAAATTACTGGTTTTTAAAGGGTATCTTACTTAAGTGTTTTCCTAGGAAATTGGTAAATGTTAAGTCACCTCCTTACAGTGATTAGTATGCTTCTTGCTTTATTGATTTTAAGTATATATAAATAATTCTAGCATATATTTTACACACACACACACACACACACACACATATACATATCCTCATAGCTAATTCCTTTCTCTTTCAGAAAGGGTGCATTTGGGCGCCTGGGTGGGTCAGTTGGTTAAACGACTGCCTTCAGCTCAGGTCATGATCCTGGAGTCCCAGGATTGAGTCCCACATTGGGCTCCCTACTTAATGGGGAGTCTGCTTCTCCCTCTGACCCTCTCCCCTCTCATGCTCTCTCTCTCACTCTCTCTTAAGTAAATAAATAAAATCTTCGGGGGGAAAAAGGGTACATTTTTGAAAGTTGCATTTGGGTTGTAATATCTCAGTTTTAGGGGGGTTTTGGTTCATTTTTTTGGAATGAATTCTTGTCACCTTTATATCAAATCCACACTGGGTTGTTGCCTAACGTTTTCTAAATGTCCTTCACCACAGAAGTAATTACAGATGTTTGAATCTCTTCCCTTATGACCTGAAAGACTGAAGTGCCAAAATAAGTTATCAGGTGAATTTGATAAATATTCCAGCAATATGAGTGATTACATAATGGGGCCAGAGGTCACAATTTTCTGCAGTTAAAAAACAAAACCGTTCACTCAGTAACATAGCCCGGGAACATCCAGCCTCTATCAGAACACCAGCAGAGGGGTGTGGGCACCAGTAAAGGGTGTGCCTGGACAGGTTGAGCTTTCTAAAGGGCAAAATGTGCCCTGCCATTTGACAGTAGTCTTAGAGCTTTATAAATCCCCAATCATCAGGGCGCCTGGGTGGCGCAGCTGACTGAGCTTCTGACTCGCGGCTTCGGCTCAGGTCTGATATCAGGATCTTGAGATCAAGCCCTACTGCAGGCTCTGTACTCCATGAGGAGTGTGAATTTCTCTCTCCTTTCTCTGTCCTGCCCCGCCCCTGCACATATGCATATGCACACTCTCTGTCAAACAAATAATTCTTAAAAATATATATAAACACCCAGTCATCTTAAAAAGCAAAGATGATTACTCCATGATGAGGAGATTTTTATACATGTGTACCCACCAAGATAACAACAAAGTTGCAGCTGGAGGAAATTAACTTTACCGTTTTATTTTTGTATTTCTGTAATTCTTTCACCGAGAGCCTTGCTGGGGTTGCTCTTCTGTAAGACAGAGCTATCAAGTGGCTTGGGCGACTCTATTCTCCAAGATCTTGCTTTGTTAGACCTTAGGAAGTCTTATCAACTTTCTTCTTTATATACCCTTAAAATTGAGTAGATTGTGTCATTTTGGATAATTGGTCATTTGAGTCATGCCCAGATCATTAATGTAGTTCCCCACACAACACCAGTGTGATGACACCAGTGTCTCCTTTAAGGGTTAGCTAGTTGCTCCTGTCTCTGAGGGCCCACTTCCCACCACTGTGGCCCTCTGTCTCCCTGTCTCTGGTTCTCCTGCCATTGCTGCACAAGTCCTGTCCACCATGGATCAGAACCGCAGCCCAGCTCCTTCGCCAACAGTGACAGAGCAGACAGACAGCCTGCCCTACTTAACTTACCTTCTGAGCCCACCACACCTCCCAGGAAAAATGGTGCAGTAATCACGTGGTCAGGTTGTTTCTCGCACTGTCTCAGAGGCCTAGGACTTTCCTCTTCCCACCCAGTGGGTCTAATTAACTTTCCTGCTCTCTACATTCCCATGTATCCTAACCTGCCCAACTTCAGAGAACTTTTCTTGGCTGATTGAAAGATGCAGGGTTCTGGTTCACTCCCCCTGTTGTTAAAGGCCCCTAATCTTTGGCATTCAGCCCATTTCACATGGTTACTTTATTTGAAGGTAGCAAGTCAGTTTGCTCATGGCCGTCTACACAGTTCAAGGAGGCGAACGGTTGGTTTTTAAAAACTGGCCAATATACTATATTCTTTGGCTTTTCACTAAACTCACCAGATGGACCTTAGTTCAGTGTAGAGTAACACAAATACCAGTTGGAAGACTTGGGCTCTGATCTTTTATTTATTGGATGTTCAACCTTGAACAGATTTTTCCAAACTTGGCTTCTTCCTTCATAAAATGAGCCATCATCTCAAGTGCCCTGATGATGTCTGAGTTGATAAAATCAAATGACATAGAACAACATAAGCTTTGTCCATGGTTTCCTCTTTGGACATGGATCATGACTAACTCAAATGGCATTTTTAGAACCTGCCAACTGAAACCAAATCAGTGATAATGGTCACTTTTATTATAACATAATTTTAAATCTTTGTTCTTTATCCAGGTCAACGCAGGCCCACTAGCATATGCCCGAGCTTTCTTAGATGACACAAACACAAAAAGATACCCAGACAACAAAGTGAAGCTGCTTAAAGAAGTTTTCAGGTAAAGCACACTGGAAATGTCTTTCTCTCATCAAATATCAGTCATTTTTGTGCTCATTCAAGAAAAAGATACTACCAGTTGGACTCACTCTGTGTCCTCAACTTATCTTTATTTCCCTCTCTCACACCGTTTTAGGCAATTTGTAGAAGCTTGTGGTCAAGCCTTAGCAATAAATGAGCGTCTGATCAAAGAAGACCAGTTAGAGTACCAGGAAGAAATGAAGGCCAACTACAGGGAGATGGCGAAAGAGCTTTCTGAAATCATGCGTGAACAGGTAGGTGCCGTGCTGGGGTTCTCATTTTGAGCAAGCACACATTAGCTGGGGTCTCGGATACACCCTGTGATGGCCTAAACCTTCTAGAATTTTGATATTTGAAGAAGAATGAAGCATGCTACCTGCTGCTACTTTCTGAACATAGGTTACTCCGGGGAACGGCTAACAACTCACCCACCTGATACCAGTCAATACGACCAGAGGAGGGCACCGGCCACCTCCCTTTTGTCTCGCTTAGAGTTGGCCATGGTTCAAAGCTCTGTCCCTCCCCATGCTAACCTAGTTTAAAACAGAACAAAACTCTCGCAAGAAATACCCATAGTGTTCCTAGAAATTTTTTCATTCACCCAATCCTTTGAAAGACCAGGATTTACCAGCCCAGTTTAAGGAATTTTCTGTTGCATTAAATGACTTTTGCCACTTAAAAAAATAGAGTTGTTCAGTTTTTGGCTATTTACAGCTGACCTGGGTGCCCCAGTGGATTCTTCATGGATGCTCCCTATCGTGATGGGCATCCTTTCCAGTTACATTGCTACTATTACCTTCCTGTAGGGGTTCCTTCCAGTAGGGTTACTTATGTGGGCTCAGTAGTCAGAGGGGACAGCTGGCTGGGCAGCCAACTCAATGTCAGAGAGCAGCTGCCACAGCATTGCTTTCTCAGGGGTCCATTCTCCATCAATCACAGCGATGACCTCTGAGTCGTGGTGCCAGTCTTAATAAGCAACGTTAGCACCTCCATCGTATGAAATGACTTTTGTCTGTTCCCTCCATAATGGTCTCTCAGTCTTGCAAATGGAAGCCAGGCCCACTTGTGTCAGTTAACATATCATGTGATGGTCTAGTTAGGAAATTTCTGTCATGGGAAACTAATTTAAATGTCTAAGCTCTCACTTGTGTGCTTTTTTCCCCCCTCCATGCTGACATAATCAGATGGGATGGTAATGTCATTTTTCAATTCTACTTTTCTGAACCTCAGTAGACTGCCTCACATAAAGTTAGGACTGTGTTTGAACAACTGTAGACGTTGGCATAAGGACAGTGTGTATGCGAAAGGAGCCACCCACCCTCTTCTGGACCTCTAGGAAAGTAGAAAAAAATGGAAATGATGAAAGAAAGAAATGTATGAATAATTAAGCAGAAAGGGATGGTCTCGTGGAAACAAGTTTTTGGAGAAAGCTTGAGGTCTTTTCCACAGAGCTTGCAGATTCCTGTGTAACAGTTTGATCAGTTGGTGTCAGCATTTGGCACCAGAAGAGATGAAAGTAGGAAAAACATATGGACTGATAATGTTGACGTAAACTCCCATGTTATTTGGACATTTAACACAGGGCTGTACTCTAAGAAACTGCACCTTGAACTTTCCATTATCTCAACAACTGGGAAGAGTAAACTCTTTTGAGCCCTCAAGCAAAAAAGGGTCATGACCTGGAGTAGACTTGCTTTGGGATTTTCCAGGGGAGCCTCTGAATATGTATGTTCTTCTCAGTTGCCGCCTGGCGGTAGGTCAAGTCTTGCCCTTAGAATTCTCCCCTGCGTTACTGAATGTGAAGAGAGACTTGTTCCGGGTCAGACGGGCAGCTGCTCGCTCCTTCCCAGGATGGAAATCCATAAAGCCCTGAGAAAAGGAGCCAGTAGAGAAACAGATGCTCAGGATTCATTTTTTAAAAAGACTTTTCCAAGGGACAGGACTAGGTCGTGTCCCTGCCAAGTATGTGTAAGATAGGCTTCACCGCCTTATAATCTGGTGAGTCTAGAAGGTGAGTCTAGAAGACTCCATTCGCTGATTTGTAAAGGAAACAAAACCTGTGGTGCTTGACTTTCTCTGTGTGATCCTGATCTGACAAAGGCCATTTGCTAGTTGAGCTGACACAGTGCCTCCACAAAGCGCCATCATTCAGGGGAGCAGTGACCATCAGGGGATGAATAAACATTGTCATTGAGAAATGTCGTTAGGGGCATGACACCTGGGTAATGTTGTGTTTCTGTGCCTCAAGATTTGCCCGCTGGAGGAGAAGACGAGCATCTTACCGAATTCCCTTCACATCTTCAATGCCATCAGTGGGACTCCAACAAGCACCATGGTTCACGGGATGACCAGTTCGACCTCAGTTGTGTGACTTTGCCTCATGGGTCACCTGTGGGGACTTGCTTTGTCATTTGCAAACTCAGGATGATCTCCAAAGCTAATCACTGGGCTCATGCAAGACATGGGGATGACCGAGCACAAGGAGACGTGAAGGGGAATGGGAGAGAAAGGAAATGAAGAACTGTTATTTCGTGCAGATTTTCTAGAGGAGTCATAGGAGGGTACACATATTTTTTTAAATCTTGCTGGCAATATTCAAAGTTTTCATTCTGTCTTAACAGAGGTGTTGGTGGACTCTCTTAAGCTGGAGTGAAATTTTATTCTTCCTTACAGAGTAGTATTAAAATAAATGGCCTAGAGTAAACAAGTGTTCTGGAATGTACTTCGCAGGGACAGTAGCGCTGAAATGGAGGCTGGAGTAATGTCCACCTCTAGGCAAAGCTGGAAAATCTTGAACATATTTTTTTTTCCCTGTGGCACATTCGGGTTGAATACGAGAACTATTTTTGTGACTAGTTTTTGATGACCTAAGGGAACGGACCGTTGTAACTTTTGTACCAGTGAGCCAAGGAGGATTAGTGCTTTTATACTCACCTATTTGCATTTAAAAGAATATGGAAGCTTAGGAAACTGTGTGAGCTTAAAACTAGTCAAGCAGTTTAGAACCAAAGGCCTCTATTAATAAACAAAACTATGCTAAAAAGTAAAAAGTAGTACAGTATATAGTTATGTACATAGTCTGTCCATACAGTCTCCGCATTCTGTACATACACGTATGACATTTCTACATTTTTAATCTTCTCACATCAGCTTCTGCATTAAGTTCAGTTGTGACAGACTTGTTCCGCTCTTCGCATCTGCAACACACTTGACCTTCCGGTTTTATCCTTGTACATAAAGAAGTGCAATATGGAGATGTACACAGTCTTTGCTATGTTAGGTTTGTAAACCGTTTTTAAAAAATTTCATCCTTTTGCCAAAGTGGTGGAGTGTGTCAGCGGTAAATCATAAATCCTGTGGTGAATAGTGGTGTAATTTTAAAGCTTTCACCATGTTATTTTTTCTTTTGAGACATTAATTTAGTAATTTTATATTTGGAAAAATAAAGGTTTTTAATTTTATTTAACTAGAATCTCTGCCCTGCTGTAATTAAACATTCTGTACCACATCTGTATTAAAAATAACATTGCTCATTTTCCGGTAGTGAATATTGGGTATTTATTATTTGACAGTCCCAGGAGGGGCAGGATATTGGAGTCCTTGGAAGTGAAATAACATGGTTTATGAAATTTGCTTTAAAATACTTGAGAAGGGGCGCCTGGGTGGCTCAGTGGGTTAAGCCTCTGCCTTCGGCTCAGGTCATGATCCCAGAGTCCTGGGATCAAGCCCCGCATCGGGCTCTCTGCTGAGCAGGGGCTGGGCCTGCCTCTGGGATACCCAGCGACTGGCAGGTGAGTTCATGGTCACCGGCCCCATATACTTGTGGCGGTGAAAGGAGGAGGAGTCTTTCCGCAAGAAATAAAATAGCTGCTTTTCCTACTTGAAGGGTTTTAAAGGCTGCTTTTTACATAACCAGTTGAGGGGGAAAAAGGTGATGACCGTCTTGAACACCCAGATGCCAAGGATCTTTTGGTGTCTTAGAAACATTCTCGGTCAGTGGAAAAGCTGTATTTTAAAGGTGGAAACAAGGTCATGAAGAAGACAGAGTGAGGCGTGATGGCAACTCACCGGAGTCGACAGCCCATCAATTAGTGGATCCAGATTTAGGGCTTAAGGAAATGATCTACATAGGTTTGCCCCAAGTTTCTGACCTCCCCAGCGCACTGTAATAAACTTCGACTCTAACATCAGCAGGAATTGGGTATAACAGTTTGTCTCCTTTGTCACCGAGCTGGGTTTGCTGGTCATAAATGCCTCATTTAGAAACCATATAAATTCCCAAATCACTGTGTGGCAAGATAAATATAAGTCTGGAAAGTGCTAACTTGCTATCTCTTCTTTGAAGTCGGATAGCAATTTGTACAGATGCCATGTCAGATACGACTCAGCTTGGAAGGTGACTGGTCCTCATGTCTTACGGCAGTGGATAAAGGAGCCATCTCCCCACCGCAAACATCTACAACTGACCCTGCAACAAAGCACATTTGTACCAATTAAAAATCTCATTTACTTTATGTATGAAAGTTTTTATTTTGGTATGAAGTTACACAGTAAAGTAGCAGTTTACTGGGGACATTTTTTTTGACATTCAAAAATCTTTATTGCTATTTTTAGTGAACTTTTTTAGTGTTTCCCATAGATCTTTTTTCATTGAGGTGAAATATACACATAAAATTTAACATTTTAATTATTTTTAAGTGCACAGTTCAGTGGCATTACATAAAATGTCAATTACATACAATGTCATTACATACAATGTATGTCACCATCACCACCATCCATCCATAGAACTTCCTCATCCCAAATAGAAACTCTGTCCCTGATAAACAATAACTCCTTATTCTCCCTCAGGAAAATTTTTTGAAGTAACTTTGGAATTAAAACTGTAGTTTGGTGACTTCTGGGGGGCTCAGTCCGTTAAGGTCATGACTTCAGGGTCCGAGGATGGAGCCCTGCTGTCATCAGGTTCCCCACTCAACAGGGAGTCTACTTCTGCCTCCTCTTCTGCCCCACCCCTGTCCTATGTACACTTTTCTCTCTCTCCACCCCCACCAAATGAATAAGTAAAATCTTAAACACACACACGCACACACACACACACACACATACACACACACAAAACCTCTAGTTAGTATCTTATCAGGAATATTTGATTCCTGGGACCTAATAGCTCTAGGAACTATACATCCATAGAGCCAACCCCTTGCATGGAGAAGGCTGCTGAGAACGGGGACGTGACTTGAAATGTCCCTCCATAAGGACTTGCTTAACAATGTGACAGAGTTATTCAGTATAGAAACTCCACTGATAAAAGCATTTAATTTCCATCAACAGGGCATCACTTGCATAAATTATGATACATTCACACAATAGAGTACTATGTAGCTATAAAAAGGAATTAAGAATATCTCTGTACACTACTATGGAATGATTTGCAAAATAAGTAAAAACCACAACACAGGGAAAAGTGAATTGTATGCTCCCCATTATTTAAGAAGTGAAGGATATATACATAAGTAGATTTTGTTTCTGTTTTTTTAGATGGAAAGACAAGCCAAAAAAAAAAAAAAAAGCTTTCAATTATTACCTGTAGGAGAAGAGAGAGAGTGATACAGAGGGGATAGGGTTAGAAGATAGACCTATCCAAGTATAATTTGCTTTATGGATTTGACTCTAGAACCATGTGAATATTTACATAATTATTAAAATGATTTTTTAATTCTTTAAAAATTAAAAGCAAAATAAATGAACATAACTGTATATCAAATTGGTGGCATAAACACAGAGGAATTATTTCAAAAGACTTTACGATACAGGAATTTCACTGTGCATTCCTTGTGGCAAATACCCAAAGGCTAAAAATAGTGGCAACTACATCAAAAACTAATGATAATACTAAATGTTGGCTAATTAAACATAATAATAAAAAATAGTAAAAAAAAAATAGCCAGTAAAAAATAAAACAGTGACAACAAATAAATGAATGACTAAAAATCATTTTCAGTAATTATTGTGTTTGTGGAAGTGGTGTATTGTTTTTGTGAGATTGTACTGTTATTCTGAGACTCTTGTGTGTTTATTACTGGAGAAAGTAAGTGAGTAATTTGCTGATATCATGGGGAACCAAGCTTTTGGCATAAGAGGAAAAAAGTTACATCTTTAAGACCAAAGAGGTTAAATTAAAACTTTTCATTCTGCATTTGATGTGAAAATACCAACTTGAATTCATGATATATATATATCTTAAATGCACACTTAAATGCACACTTGTAATACACTTATTTCCTAGCTTAGTTTATAGAAAAGGCCTAAAAACAATGACCAAGCCAGTAGCTGGTAAGCACCCCTCAGTGCCCAAATTGTGGCCTCTAAATACCTTTCCTACCAGAAGGAGCCAGAGCTCCCCAAAGGATGACTGGTTCCAGATTTAGGGCAAAAATAGCCCAAGATGAGTCTGGAGCATCTTTTCATACCAGACATCCAAAGGACTGGCAAAAACACCTAGGGCTCAAAAGAATATACAGAAGCTCCTTCAAGCTAGTAGCTAGACCTGTGCTGGACATCAACAAGAAAACTAATAGCAGTGGATTGGAAATATATAATTAAATTCATGAGCTTATCATGATACTAGAAAAAAATTAAAAAGGAAAACTGGTAACTACTGAAGGAGTAATGTCACCAAAAAAAGACAAAAAGGTATCATGGGCCTTGTGATAGATGTGCACACCTCCCATGATGGAGTCTTGCCAAAACTCTCCCTGGATCTGATAAAGTCTCTAGTCCAACTACCAGTATCCCCAAGACATACCAGCCACAGAGGAACATGTTAAGTGATAACAAAGGAAATGCAGTAAAATCCAATTCTGTGGAAAGATTTTAGGACAAATAACCTGGTTTCTTCGGTAAATTTTAAGAAAAAAAGAGATGGAGAGAAGACCTATGTACTTAAAGAGATTCAGGGTTCTCTTGATATGGTATATCTACTATATGAAGTACATAGACTTTTCCTATTCCTTCCTCTAAACACAACTAAAAATCTTAGTTGTTAAATACATTTAAAAAAAAGAAGACCATAGAGGCACCTGGGTGGCTCAGTGGGTTAAGCCTCTGCCTTCGGCTCGGGTCATGGTCTTGGGGTCCTGGAATCAAGCCCTGCATTGGGCTCTCTGCTCAGCCTAGAGCCTGCTTCCCCCTCTCTCTCTGCCTGCCTCTCTGCCTACTTGTGATCTCTTTCTGTGAAATAAATAAAACCTTTAATTTAAAAAAAAAAAAAAAGGAAGACCATAAGACTCTGAAAGTTATAGTGAAGAAAGCAGCAGACCAGCTCAGGACATTGGGACCCAAAGAATAATACAGTGTTAAGTTTTCCAGTTTTGTTTTGTCTCCTACATCTCATACTTGGAGCCAAAGAAAACAGCAATGTGGAAACACCTACAGGCAGAGACCGAAAAAAACCAAAAAAAAACCCAACACCACTTTGTACCCATCATCATAGCTATTATACCAAAAAAAAAAAAAAAATTGTTGAAGATGTGAAGAAATTGGAACCCGTTTGCATTGCTGGTGGGAATGTGAAATTGTGCAGCTGTTGTGGAAAATAGTATGGTGGTTCCTCAAAAATTAAACATAGGATGACCACATATATCCTGTAATCCCACTTTTTGAGATACGCCCAAAAGAATAGAGAGTAGGGACTTGAACAGATGTTTGTCCATCCGTGGCCAGAGCAGCGGTATTCACAACAGGTGGAAGAAACTCAACTATCCACAGATGGACGGATGAATAAATGATATGTGATGTGCAACAACATTATTCAGCCTTTAATGGGAAGGAAATTCTGACACATGCGATAGCATGGACGAACCTTGAGGACATTGTGTTCAGTGAAATAAGCCAGACACAAAAGGACAGATACTGTAGGATCCCACTTACATGAGGTGTCTAGAATGGTCAAATCTGTAGAGACAGAAAGTAGGCTGGGAGTTGCCGTGGGCTGGAGGGAGGAGGAGGGGGAGCAGTGTTGCTGGTACTGAGTTTCCGTTGGGTGAGATGAAGAGGTCGCGGAGATGGAGAGTGGCCACAGAACCGTAGGACATAAAATGGTTAAAATGGTAACGTCCATGTTATGCATAATTAACCACAATTTAAAAAGAAAAAAAAAAGAACAGAAACCTGCTCTGTCCAACTAAAGGGAGAAGGAAAGGGCAGCCTACCAAGACAAATTGTTTTGAAGATTTAGAGAATGTGTGTGTGCACAGGAGCGGGGGGAGGGGCAGAAGAAGAGGGAAAGAATCCGAAGCTGACTCTGCACTGAGCATGGAGCCTGACGTAGGGCTTGATCTGAGGACCCTGAGATCATGGCTGGAGCCGAAATCAAGAGTTGGACGCTTAACCGACTGAGCCACCCAAGCACCCCTACCAAGACAAACTTTTCAAGCAATGGCAGCCCTACACCAGCCAAGGCCACAGAAAAGACTGCAGTCCCACCCACACTGTACCAGCGATGGTTGAACGGGGAGTGAGGCTCAACACCCCCACCGGGTTGGTGTCAGCAAAGGCCTGAATGGAACCAGAACTTTCTTCCTGGCTGGCCTGGTGACAGTCGCACCCCTGGAGTGCCGGGGGCACCAGTGGGCAGCCAAGACTTGATGGCAAAGCCACGATCCATAAAAGGACAAACTGATAAATTGAAGCTCATCAAAAGTAAAAACTTTTGCTCTGAGAGAGTTTTGTTAAGAGGATGAAAATATAGACTGGGAGAAAATACTTGCAAACCAATACATCTGACAAAGGACTGTACCTAGAACATATAAAGAGCGTTCAAAACTCAAAAGTTAAAAAAAAATCCAGTGAAAACATGGGCAAGAGACTTGAATATTTCTCTGGAGAGGACATGCAGGGGGCAAATAAGCCCATGAAAAGATGGTCGGCAGAATTAGCTATTAGGGTAATTGATCAGAGTCGCGATAGGAAATTACCACACACCTGTCAGAATGACTAAACTCAGGCACAGTGACAATACCAGGTGCTGGTGCTCATATGGAGAAACTGGATCCCTCATAAATTGCTCTTTAGTTTTAGCTCAAAAGTGCTCTTGGGCATTTGTCCCCGAGAAAGGAAACCTTACACTTACTCAAAAACCCGTGCACAAATGTTTATAGCTGCTTTATATGAGAGCCCAACACTGGGAATAACCGGGATGCCCTTCAGCAGGCAGACAGGGGACTGGGTGGTGGTACATCCGGGCAGGGAGGGCTCCCCAGCAGGAACACAGAACGAGACCCGGACACCCACGACGGACAACCTGTGAATCTCGGGAATTACGCCAAGTGAAAAGAGCCAATTCTGAAGGTTACATGCCATACGATTCCCCATTTATGTGATATTCTGGAATTGACAAAATTAGAGAAATGGAGAACAAGCAGGTTCATGGTTGCCAGGAATTAAAGGGCAGTGTGGGGAGTCCCCGAAGCACTGTCCTGTCTCCAGCCAGCCAAGCGCTCCCTCTGCCAGGATGGCCCGTGTTGCCTGTAGCGGGATCGTCTGGGCCGAGAGCACAGCTGGATATCAGCAGAGGGTGTGTGTGGCACTCGAGCTCCAGAACCCGGCTCTGCTTAGAGTCGTGGCCACAAATGCCCATCACATGTTGCAGTAAAGCTTGATCCCGAGTGAAGCAAGTGGGCCTCACAGTGGTAGGAAAACAATGACGTTAGCTTCTCCTGACTCAGTCTTTGGTCGTCTTCCTATGTGCACAGGGACCACATGCATGTCCCGATTCGCATGTCTGTCATAACTCTATGCGCCAAGTCTGGAGGCACAGAGTTTGGAGGGCATGTTTGTCATTCCCTTGGTACTCGTGCAGTTTGCAGCCGTGTCGGTGCCATCTGCCCTAGCAAGTTCCTGGGTATTGCCGGCCTGGGGACAGAGCCTGAGAACCCACCCTGTCGTCCGCCACACGATCCCCCGACCACAGTCCCTATCACTTCCCATTCTACCTTAGCAACCGATGGGATCAGAGGCTAGATCGTTAGTACTTTAATACTGCTCACTGTTCATGGGAATCCACAGCCTCTCTGTTACTTGGTGTGGGAGGCTGGAGTAATAGCCCCGAGGGGACGCTGTCCTGGCTTGTGCAGTGGGACAAGTCCCGTAGTCAGCGGGTCTTACAAGAGGCGCGCAGTGGGAGTGAGAGGGGAGAAGGGGTTACAGTGACAGCTGCAGACGTGGGGTTAATGGCCTTGCGAGATGGAGGAAGGGCCCCGGGCCAAGGAATGCAGACAGCCTCTAGAAACTACAAAAGACAAGGAGACTCTGGAAGGAACTCTGCCAAGGCCTTGACATTAGCCCGATGAACAGATTCGGACGTCTGACCTCCAGAAGTATGAGATACTAAATCTGTGTTGTTCTAAGCCTCTAAGTTTGCAGTGACTTGTTACAGCAGCAATGGGAAACTAGTCCACCTGGTATTGTTCTAACTAGTGCTCACTCAAAACTAACCAGCGAATTACATGAGTCCCACCTCCAGAGACAGTGATGTTCTGGAAAGCCGTTTTTCTCTTCCTGGGGTCCCCAGTTTGCTCTGGGAGGCCTTGCTGGTATCTGCATAGACTGCCATTTCAGTCCTTGGAAATGACCCCATCTCCTCTGCCCAGGGATGTCACCCCAGTAGACAGACAACATCTGTTCTAGGAAACTCCAGCACAGGCCTGAACAGAATCCATGCAGCCCCCCATGGCTCGGACATAACCACCTTGGGGACCATTTGCCCTTCCCCTGTGCAGACCTCCCCTCTAACCTCCAGCTGGACCCCAGGACACTTTTTTTTCCAAGTGCAAGGAGAACAGCTGCGCTCAGTAGAAAACTCAAACGGCACAGAAATGTATCCAGACAAAACTGCGGCCATTCACCCAATGAAAGCAGCCTTCTCTCTGCGTCTTTCTCTACGCATGGCCGTGTGGATCGCCATATGTAATTCTGTGTTAGTGAGACCTGCTCATTCGTGTCATTTGCTAACCTGTTTTCATCTCCCACGTACGTCTTAAATAAGCCTCCAAAGCAATTAAACTAATTCTAAATCTTAAGGAAAACAAAAACACCTAAATAATGTTCCAATGAGCAGTCCTACAACAATTTTCTTGATCGGTCCACTCCTCTGAAACTTCTGGGTTTATAAGCAGTATTGAAGGAACAAATCCTTCATTTACTCAGCTTGTGTGTGTGTGTGGGCGGGGGGGGTGGGGGGCTCCTGCTTCGCCCAGCGCTGTTTTAGGCTCTAAGGATTCAGCCATGATGGAAACAAAGTTCCACCTCAGAGCTTGTGTTCTAGAGAAGGGAGAGAAATGACAACCAGACCCTCACTGGGCTTGTTGGGGCCATGGGTGTGAAGTGAAGCAGGGAACAGGGAGAAGGGAATGAGGGGCCAGGGGTGACTCTTCAGCCTGGGGTGGCCAGCAGAGGCCTAGTTGAGAGACCTGAGTGAGAGGCCAGCTTTAAGGGGACAGAGGGGCACTGGGCACTGGGGACAGGAGGGACAGGAGTGTGTGTGGCCTATTCATGGAACAGCATAGAGGCCCTGGGGCTGTGGCAGAGTGAGCCAAGGGGAAAGAGGAGAGGAGGAGACCAGAGCTGGGTCCTACAGGGCCCTGTTGGTCTCAGGAAGACTGCATTTTACGCTAAAATAGGAAGCCGCTGGGAAACTTTGAACAGAGACTCGATGATGACCAGACTTAGACATTTTCTCCAGATCTGTACAACTGTTCTGTGAAGAGGTGGTTGAAAACAGGCAGACCCTTAGAAGGCTGGAGCCTCGACCTAGGGAGGCCTCACGGGGGCATGACTGGGTGGGAGCAGGACAGAAGATGAGAGGCAAGTGGATTCTGAGGGTCCAGGGGAGGGGAGCTGACGGCGCTTGCTGACAGACTGAATGGGGGTCAAGAGAGAAGGAGGGGAACCAAGGGGGACTCCAGAGTGTTAGGCCTCAACTGTGGGGTGACCAGAGGGGCCCAAGTGGGAAGACTGGGGGGTTCTGCTGAGGACATGCTACGTGTGAGAGGTTTTTATAAGTGAGGTTCGCAGGGACACAGTGGGGCATGGCATTTGAATTCGGGGGGGGGGGGTCCTGGTGGAGGAGACATCATTGTCTAGACAATAGTTAACACCACGGAGGCCAGATAAGACCATCCAGTCGGGTGAGTGTAGACAGAGAAGCCCAAGGACTGAGACATGGGGCCCTCCAGTGTGAAGAGTCCCAGAACTGAGGATGCGGTGACAGCACAGACCGTGACGGGGCCGCCAGGGTCCTAGGAGGACCGAGAGAGTGGGGTCCCAACAGCCAAGTGAAGCAAGGATTCCAGGAAGGAGGGTGCGATAGGCGGGGTCCCACGAGCATCAAGTGAGGCCCGAGAACTGGCCATGGCTTTTGGCAGAGTGGAGGTGATTGCGCCTTGATGGAGGGATACAGACCAGCTGATTGGAGTAGATTCGAGAAAGGGTAGAGGAGAGAAATGGGAGAGAGTAAATATGAGCACTTACTGCATGTTTTGCATGAAAGGAAACGGAGAAATTGATAATAGCTAGAAACACCAGATGTGGGGCCCACAAGGGCTTGGGGGCCTTTCATGGCACAAGAACAATGTGTTTATGTGCCATGAAAATAGTCCAGTAGATGGGGCGCCTGGGTGGCTCAGTGGGTTAAAAGCCTCTGCCTTCGGCTCAGGTCATGATCTCAGGGTCTTGGGATCAAGCCCCGCATCAGGCTCTCTGCTCAGTGGGGAGCCTGCTTCCCTTCCTCTGCCTGCTTCTCTGCCTACTTGTGATCTCTGTCTTTCAAATAAATAAATAAAATCTTAAAAAAAAAATAGTCCAGTAGGGATGTCGATAAAGAGGAACGCCCTCAGAGAGAGGAGGGAGGAGGCCCAGGCATGGAGGTGGGGCTGGCTGCAGAGGCAGGACCAGACGGAGGCCCCGGCTGGTGGGGTGGAGGTGAGCCTCTGTGTCCTTTTGTGGCTGCTTCTGTTTCCTCAGGGCCGTCCCCTAAGAGAGAGGAGGGAAAGGTGTCAAAGTTTTAGAGAGAGAAGACATGTTCGTGATTTCATTTTTGCACATGTGTACCTACCTCTGCAGGATGAGATCTGAGGAAAGTCACTGGGGCAAAGGCAACGCGCACCTTAAATTCAGGCACCATCAGATCGCTGTGCAAAAAACAGTGCCAGGGAAGGGTCATCTCATTTTGTGTCCCTTACAACCTAGCCTCTTTCTCGAATGGGTGGTGGCATTTGAAAGTTTTCCGACAAATGCTCCAATTACAATTCACGTTGGATTTACAGCCTGGTATAGCTTGATGGGGTTTTTGTTTGGTTTGGTTTTGGTTTTGGTTTTTTTCAACTCGAGCAAATAGGAAAAGGCAAGGAAATGAAGCCACTAGAGGTGAATTGTGTCTAAATTCAGCTCTTTGGTCTTGAGAAAGTGACTTAACTTTTGTTTGCCTCAATTTTCCTCGTCCTTAAAATGGGGACGTAATAGTTCCCAACACTCTGGGTGGCCCTGAGGATCCATCAGTTCGCCACTCACCAACCCTGGCTCCTCCAAAGCTCCCAGGAAATGTCTCTCTTAGAGTTAAGCAGATTCTTATTACACTGCTCCTCGGGGCCTCTTTTATGGACTTTGCTTCCAAGACCGGTCTTGACTGAGGAGGATTTCCCCAAATGAATTGAGGCACTCCCAGGACCAATGTCCCACAGAGCGCACTCTAGGAACTGATCCTTTAGACCACACGAGACCTGTCCTCTGTCCTGCTTTCTCTCTGTTCCATGTAAAGGAGCGACTCTGATAGGCTTGGGGTCACCTTCACCCGGGCAGCCATCAGCTGCTGCCCTTGGCCGGATGTGGAGGGCAGAACACACAGTGACTGGAGAGGGGAGCTCCTCCCAGATCAGCCAAGCCTATGCCCTTGGTGGATGAGGAAACTTGCCACAGATGGGTCTGGTGTCCAGCAAGGGTCTGAGGCTTGTCATGTGGCATAGACATTGAGCAAGAGGCTTGGCACCAAAGTCTGGAGCTGGCTCGTCCTTGTCTGCATGTGACTTGAGCAAATTAATTTTTCACTCTCTCTACCTCCCTCTGCAGGGACACAGTCCAGAGGTGAAGCCACCTCACCCCTGCCCCAGGTGAAACTGATATGCACATTGTGGGGGACCATCCATGCTGAAAAGAAGCACCTCCCTCGTGTTTGGAGGCAGTAAGAGCAATGGTTACAATAGTTCCTTGAAGTCAGTGTCCATTAGAATTTGCTGGAATGTGGACCCACTGGTTGGGATGGGGTGGCAGCACCTACAGGAATGCTAGTGGTAATCACTGGGAATTTACCTAGTGTATTAGGGTTCTCTGGAGAAGTAAGAGGGCGTGTGTGTGTGTGTGTGTGTGTGTGTGTTATGTACATAAAGATATACATACATACAGATACAGGTCTAGACATATAAATACATATGTAGATTTATTTTAAGGAACTGGCTCGCACAATTATGGAAGCTGGCAAGTCCCAAGATCAGCAAAGTGAGCTGGCAAGCAAGAGATCCGGGAGAGCTGATGGTGTGGTCCTGCTCTAAAGGTCAGTAGGCTCGAGACCCAGGAAGGGCAAATGTTTCATTTTGAGTCCAAAGGCAGGAAAAAGGCTTATGTCCCAGTTCAAAAGGCTATCAGGCAGGAAGAATTCTCTCTTATTCAGGGGAGGGTCAGCATTTTGTACTAGTTGCCTTCAACTGATTAGATGAGGCCCACCCACATTGGGGAAAACAACCTGGTTTACTGAGTCTGTTGATTTAAATGCTTCAGTAAGGGTTGGGGTGTTGGGGGATGGGGTAACTGGGTGATGGGCATCAAGGAGGGCACATGATGTGATGAGCACTGGGTGTTATATGCTACTGTTGAAGTATTGAACAGTACATCTGAAACTAATGATGTACTATATGTTGGCTGATTGAATTTAAGTAAACTAATGTGGTCGTAATACATGAAAAAAGTTACATATCATTATATAAATGAACAAATGGGGAATACTTTTATATTTTGAAAAGTCACTCATTTTTGTGAATTTGGGAGGATATTAATTCAAATTGAAAAAGAAAATATAGATGAAACAAAAAAATAAATGTTTTTTAAAAAAGATTTTATTAGTTATTTGCCGCTTCCAGTCGGCGAACGGGAGAAGAATTAGGCACAGTCAGCTGCAAGAGATTGGGAGCAGGGGACCACAGTCGAAAAGACGGCTGCCCCGAGCAACTCCACAGTCTCACTTTTATTAGATAGAAACAATAGCCAACAGAGGAATCGATGAAGGTCAAACATGAGTCACATGTCTTGTGGACAAACAAGGAGGCAGATAAAGTTTATAGTCAACCAAGTACATTCAAAGGACTCATCTAAATACCAACGGGCGTTTCTTGGAAGAGAAAGGAGCGATAACGGGAAAGAGAAGCAGGCAGTATTTCGTTCTGCCCTGAGCGAGCTGGGCATCCCCAGCTGCCCAGCTTCATGGTCGTATATTGTCCTTCTCCCCAAAACCTGTTGCCAGTATGTTTTTCATTAAAGGCCATATCTAAATGTGCTTGTAACTAGTAAAACCCTCCAGGGGTTATAGTTTAAGTAACACATTGTTCCGAGGGGCAGTAGCAGTTATTTCAGAGAGAGAGAAAGCATTAAGTGGGGGAAGGGCAGAGGGAGAGGGAGAGAGAATCCCAAGCAGACTCCCCACTGAACAGGGAGCCTGACACAGGGCTCGATCTTACGACCCTGAGATCATGACCAGAGTTGAAACCAAGAGTCAGACGCTTAACCAACTGAGCCACCTTTGTGCCCTGATTTCAGTGTTAATTTTTCAAAGACACCCTCACAGACACACCTAGGATAATGTCTAGCCAAATATCCGGGCATCCCATGGCCCAGTCAACACATAAAATCATCCATCACACCTGTGATTTGTAAAGGGAACCATGACAGAAAATGGAAAAAGAGGCTCAATTGTTAAACCTTAAAAATTAGAGCCACATCACCCCAAATCAAGACCTAAACCCACTATTAGGACGTCAAAGTCACCAGGCGTCAGAGAGGTTAAGAAAGAACTTTCTTTCTTTGGACCTTAGACACGGAGCTGAGCTCTGAAAGACGCCCAGTGGGGGAGGATGCATGACTCGGTGAGGAGGCCCAGAGATGGTCACGGGCAGACTTGGTCCTCAGAGAGACCGACCCATCAGCTCAGGTACAGGAACTGGGTCTCATTGGGTAAGCTGGCGATTCACTCAGTCGTCAGTCACAGCCTCCTCTCATTCAGCCCCTCCCACGGGGCAGACTCTCCAGACATTGTTATTCTTCATAACAACCCAGTTAGGTAGGAGGTGGTTTCATAGGACGAAACCCAACCTCGGAGAGATGGAGGAAAACTGTCAAAGGTCACATGGTAAGTGGTGGTGCTGGGATCCTAGCTGAGATGGGTCTGACCCAGGAGCAGGGGCAGCTGCTGATGCAGGAAGGGTAGGGATGCCCGGGGCCACCCTCCACAGAGGCCGTCGCCCAAACCAGGAGATGGGAGGGTAAGCATAGGGGCTAAGTGGTGCCCACCCCCCAAATTCATATGTTAAACTTCTTACCTCCAGTACTTTGGAATAGGACCTTATTTGGAGATAGAGGTGATGAAGTCAAAACAAGGTCATTAGGGTGAGCCCTGATCCAATATTAGGGGCATCCTTCTAAGAAGAGGTTAGGACACAGACATACACAGAGGGAAGACAGTAGGGGAAGAAGACGGCCATCTACGAGCCAAGGAGGGAGGCCCCAGAAGAATCTACCGCTGCTGACCTCTTGATCTCAGGCCTCCCACCTCCAGGAAATACATTTCTGTTGCTTCAGCCTCTGCAAGTCCAAGGAGACTAACCCAGCAAGCAGCCCAACAATGAGGGAAGACAGCAGAGGCCCTCCCCAGCCATGTGGAGAGACATGGGAAAACAACAGTTTGAACAAAAATGTCACGAAACCAGGACAAATGAGGACAGCCCATCTTTGGAGGAACTAGCCTTTGCTTTGAAACCAAGATTGAGAAATATTAATTGTCCCCATTGGCTTTGGCAGTCTTGTGGGACTGGTTCTTAACAACAGGCTTCCTAGGAGCGGATCAACATTGACGTGGCCATGTGCCCTGGCCACCCACCTTCCACCCCTTCCAGATGGGGAGTGAGCCGGCGTGGGAGGCAATAGGCTTTTCCTATTACCTTCTCTGACGAGTGGTCATGAAGAGTCATCCTCAAGCCCTACTACTTAACTTGGCAGTGGAGGAAGCACTGCATATGGAGTCTGAAAAGTTAGGTTCTAGTTCAAGGGGATCAAGCATGGAATTACACCCCTGTCTCTGAGAATCAGCCCCGTCATCTGTAAATGAGAAAAACTCCCGTTCTTCGTGATGTCACAGAGGCTTTCTCTCAAATAAGAACATTCATGATTTTTTTGAAGATTTTATTTATTTCAGGCAGACAGAGACAGCATGCACTCACAAGCGTGGGGGAGGGGCAGAGGGAGAAGCAGGCTCCCTGCTGAGCAGGAACAGCACCTCCCCCCCACCGCCCCCACCCATGCAGGACTCAATCCCAGGACCCCAGGATCATGACCTGAGCTAAAGGCAGATGCTTAATGACTGAGCGACCCAGGCGCCCCAAGATCATTCATTATTATTATACCCCCCATCCACTCCCCAAAAGGATTGGAGTGGGCTTGATATAAAGACAGATAAAACAGAATCATCTAAGCAAGTGTAAAGTAATCAAAGCTAAGAAATGGAGGGGGGAAATGGTTATATATTATACTATGTGATCTGGACTAAGCCCAAAATTTGGCTCTGAGGATCCTGGCAGCCAAGAGAAAAAGTGGAACACTTACAAAAATAGGAAGAAGAAAACTGTGTAAGATGCTACTGTTTCACTTATTGTACTCTTTTAAAGTAAACATTATACAATATTTAAAATGATTGTTCAGTTTCATGTACAGGTTCCAAGCATGAACAGAATCCACCCAGGTTCTAAACTTGGAATTCCCTGCATTTCTAAACATTTTACACCTTCTAGATTCATTGAGCTTAGAGCAGATTCCTTTATTCCTGTGGCCTCTTCCTAATCTCATCTTCTAGATTAATCCAATAGCTCCTAGTAGAAATGTATACAATAGTGAAAAACACAAATGAGAATTAAAATCTCTATTGTCCTCCCTGTCCTGTCCCTTCCAGATAACTGCCACCAACATTTCAACGGACTTCATTCCAGTATTTTCTCTGTGTCTTTGACTCTCTCATTATTTCTTGACCCTCGAACTTTGGCTTGCCTTTACCATGGAAGTTTTTGCACCAGATAAACATCGTGTAGGAGTCTCTGGAATTACTAGTTTATCAACCTCTCCCGGTCTTGGAGCTCATTTCCTTTAAAGGAAAAGTGAGCAGGCTGGTCCTGGTACCGGCTTTGGTTCTTCCCACCTGGGGAGCCTCAAGGCAGCAGCTGCCCCCATGGGGCTGAAGTGTGGACATCTCATCATGAGCACATGGCGTGACCAATTCCCACTCCAGAGTGGTTCTGTCCTGCAAGTTGTCAGCCACTACACATTTACTTGCCCAATATTCCTTTTTCCTTGGTGCAATTTGGTGCCCAAAGGCACAGTGGACTTTGAGAAAGGGCTTCTCATCACTATCCCGCTGCATTTAAAACAAACAAAAAAACCCACTGCACCATTCTGAAATTTCTTGCCCCTTTTCATTTATAGTACTGAGGTATAATTGGCATAGAACATTGTACCTGTGTTAGGTGCACAATACAATGATTCAATATCTGTATATATCGCGAAAGGGTCACCACAGGAAGGCAGGTTACCATCTGTCCCCATTTGCCCCTTATGTTACTGGTTGAAATTCCAAATGCTTACAAACTAACATGCATCATTTGAAAACCCCATTCCAAGACAATATGATCAGCCAATCTCTGTGAGAAACAGGGGGACCTGTGGTTTTGCTCCCTACATGTGATTCTCACCAAAGGGAGGAGGACTGAGGGCAGGGAGCAAGAGAAGTCATTTGAGAACTGAGTCCAGGAGACACTTGTGTAGGGCTGCCTAGCCCGCTGCAAGGGCTCGGTCCCTGGGACATGGTATGGGGAGGCGGTGCCAGGGGTCCTGCCTGTCTTGGCCCTGTGTCATGGAGCCTAGGGGTCCACCTCCCTCCCCAGTCTCGGTTGAGAGCCACCTTCCTTTAGATTCTGCTGGAAAGAGAGGGACTGGGCGCTTGTTCTTCCCGAGTTGTTCTCATGCAATTGCCTGTCCCGGGCCCCATGGGCTCCCCTGGGGTCACTGCCTGAGCCTCTCGAGACCATGGCACTGACAGGAGGCCTCTCCCTCCGGCTGGTGGAGGTTGGGGATGGCTGTGGTGCAGGTCTCCGGTCCCTTCACTTTCCACAGCGCCACCGAGGCTGCACCCATCTAGGAAAGGAGCTATGGGTATGGTGGGAACAGGCCCTTAGACCTAGTGAAAGCACCAAGAATCTGGGCCCGTCTTGTCCTGAGGGCCCTCTCGGGGAGGTACCCCACTTCTGACCATGCTTCTGGGACCTCGGGTCTACTCTCCTCGAGCAGAAATGAGCCCTTTTGCAAAGCTCTCCGGAGATGCTCCTAACTGCTTTGTCCTTCCGCCAAGGTCAGAGCTGCCACTGAGGGGTGCTTTGGGCTCATGGCACAGGTTACTAGAGCCCCACCAAAGCTGCTCTAGCCAATTCCTCCCGTTCCTTTCATGTTGCCTAATCCCATGGCCAAGCTCAGTCCTCACCTTGCCCGACCACCAGCAGCTTTGGATACAAAGGCCACTCCTTGACTCACCACCTTCGCTGGGCTTCCGGGATACATCCCTCTGTTGCCTCACACTCCCTCCTCCTCGGGTGCCTTTGCCGCTCCCCAGCTTCTGTTCAGAGCACATCACTTCTTCGGTTTGCCTTCGCTTGCCCCTTGGTGATCTTGACCGGTCTCCTCAGCGCTCGCTATGGGATGACTTCCGTCGCTGACATGATGACTTCCGCGCTTATGTCTCCCATCCCCAGGCTCTCTGTTCACCCGTCTGCTTGACAGCTCCGCCTGGAAATGGATTCAAATCTGAAACTCAACACGTGCCAAGTCAGAGTGCTCCTGGCCAGAAGTCTTCCTCGGCCCAGTGGATGTCACTGCCATAGAAAAGCGAGGTATGAGTCTGAAAATGGGGCTTTATACACATTACTATATTTTTGCTTTCCCAGGGCTGGGGAGAGTCTCTTAAAAGCTAATCAGCTCTCTAGAGGGCTTTGGAGCCATGCAGGTCTGTGGGTTCAAATACCAGCTCTTCCACTCCTAACGGTGTAACTTTGGGCAGGCGACCGACCCCTGCTCTCTGCCCTGCCAACCTCAGGAGCTGTTGCAAGGATCCAGTGATGCCTGAACCCATAGTAGGCCCTTGGGAAAGGTCCCTTTCCATCCTGTCCCTGCACTCCCCTGACACACGCTGGATACCTATGGAGTTCTTCTCTGTCCCCACGGTGCCCGGTGAGCTCTCAAGTGATCTCGCAGGGCTCTGCACCTTTGCCCTTGAAGTGACATCGGCCTTGGATGGCCCTGGCTCTGCCACAGCTCCCTCTGTAGGCCAGCCTTCCCTAGTGAGGGTGCTGTTAGCCGGCGTGGCCCATGCCCCGCAAAGCAGAGGCAGCACCACGTGATGGTCTGGGCTCCTCAGTTGGCAGCCGTCCGTTCAACCGGCCTAGCACCGAGCTGGAACCGATGAAGCCGTCAGAGGACACATAAGGGGGGGAAGCTAACGGGTCTCTAGTGCTTATATGGCCACCACTCTGGGGCTCTCGCCAGCCCCTCTTCACGGACAAGGGGCAGAGAGCAGGAGGGGAGGCCTAGGCCAGGGCAGAGCCTTGATCTGAAGCTCTGCACTTGTCCCCGGAGTCCATGCTAGTCCCCATCCTGCTGTGGGGCCAAAGCAGAGCCTCCCCGAGCCATGCTCTAGGCTCCAGGCCCACGCTGCTGGTCAGGAGGCTGCTACAGGGAGGGAGCCTAAGACAACTTCAGCAGAAAGGCAAAGGCCTCTTCTCCTTTGGGGCCTCTGGTTTTCCTACACTTGACTTGCGTCTGTTTATTTGTTACTTTTCTATTATGGAGAATTTCAAGCATAGACAAAGGAGACGAAATAGTACGATGTCCCTGCCCCTGCCACGAACCTGGCCCCCCAGCATCAGCAATGGTCAGCTCATGGCTGGTCTTCCCTTCTCATCCACTTCCCCACCTGAGTCATTTATTTTTTAATTAAGTAGGCCCTACACCCAGCGTGGGGCTTGAACTCAGGACCCCAAGATTGACAGTCGTGTGCTCTACCGACTGAGCTGGCCGGGGGCCCGTCCCCTCTGTGTCATTTAGAAGCACATCCCAGACACTGACTCACTGCATCTCCGGACACGGCAGGACGTATCTTCGAAAGATAAAGATCCCCTTAGTATGCCTTAGCGTTAAGAAGTGTCCCTTAAGGGGCGCCTGGGTGGCTCAGTGGGTTGAAGCCTCTGCCTTCGGCTCAGGTCATGGTCCCGGGGTCCTGGGATCGAGCCTGGCGTCGGGCTCTCTGCTCGGCGGGGAGCCTGCTTCCTCCCCCCTCTCTCTGCCTGCCTCTCTGCCTACTTGTGATCTGTCTGTCAAATAAATAGATAGGATCTTTAAAAAAAAAAAAAAGAAGTGTCCCTTAATATCATCACATACGATACTAAGTCATATCCGTCAGTGTTATCTCCAATTGTCTCATTCATGTCATCCTTATAGAAACTGGTTTCCTTCATCATGACCCACGTTTTGAGAAGCAGATGCTTCTTCGGGCCTTTTTCAATGATAAGTTTCCACCCTACCTTTTAGTTCCCTAAAGTCTAGTTGCTGGTGAAAGTGGGCCATTCGTCCTATGGAGTTTGCTGCTGGATTTTGCAAAATATAGCCTGAAAGTCTCCCGTTAACATGTTCTTCTGTCCTCCATACTGCCTGTCTATGGGTCATGACATCTAGAGGCTTGGATCACACTTACATCTGGAATTTTTTTAATTTTTATTTTTGCTGGACTGTTTCATAGGGGGTCGTGTATTGCTGTATCCAGAGGCAGGTAATTAACGTCTCATGAGGCTGTTATGATACTCAATTCCATTCATTGTTTCAAGGTTGCAAAACAGTGTTGTCCTGTCTTCATTGACTAATCGGGGTTCTTCTAAGAAAAACTTCCCCTCATCTGCCATTTGGGCGGCACTCAGTACAGTTCGTGTAGGGAAAGAGGGCGGGATACTGAACCGTCTTCCTGTGATTGCCGGCTTTCAAAATAATGATTTTGTTCACTTGCATCCTCCTATGATGGCTAGTGTATTTTTCTTTTCAGGGCTGTTATGAATGCCCAGTGTTAAACATATTTGGCGTTTCACATTGCAATAATTATTCTTTTTGCTATTCAGACGGGCCCATCTTGGCCAGCGAGGGGTTCTCCAGGCTGCTCCCGAGCCCTGTTATCGTGACTCCCCAGTCTTTAATATCTTCCTTGCTGTTTGATATCACCAGATATCCCAGATTCACCTGGGATATCCCAGGATCAGCCCATTCTCCAGGAAGCCCTCAGGGTTTTTGGTTTTGGTTTTTGGTTAGAAATTTTCCAAACAATAAAGGAAAAGAAATTTGCAAAGCACAGTCTGGACACTAGAGATGATCCTCATTCTGGGTTGGTCATTGGTTTTAGTCCTTTACAGTGGAAGATCTAGAACATACACATCTATGAAATACTTCCTACCCCAGGAGCTCCTAATGCTGCTTTCAACTCATATTGGGAACTGTAGGTACTCACGTACCCTCTTCTGTTCCATTTCTATCCCCTTTCTTCCATGCTGACAGTTCTGGTTTTCAGACCATCAAGAATGGTAGAATCAGGGACACCTGGCTGGCTCAGTCAGTAGAGCCTGGGACTCTTGATCTCAAGGTCATGAGTTCAAGCCCCACTTTGGGGTACAGTTTACTTTTAAAAAATGGTAGAATTAGAATATCACTAATTACCTATTTGCTTTATTCCACATTATTATATATCTGACAACCTCTGAATAACAATACCAGCACTATTGCAAAAAAAAGGACTGAATAATTCCTGTATCATTTTTTTTTCAGTTTATAGAGATTGTTCGTTTCACATTTAATTTTGTTTACCACTTGGTAAAAGGTTCACGTAGCACAAAAAGGCATGGAAGGAACTCAAATGCGTAGTGAGAAGCAAAGAAGCCAGCCTGAAAAGTCAGCGTACGGTGTCATTCCAACTCCATGACCTTCTGGAAAAGGCAAATCTGTGCAGATAATAAAGAGATCAGCCATGGGGCTGAGAGGTGGAGGGGTGAAGAGGGGAAGCACAGAGGATTTGGGGGGCGGAGAGACGTTCTGGATGATACTGTCATGGTGGGTACACATCATTATACCTTGGTCAGAGCCCAAAGAACGTACATCACCAAGACTGAACCCTAATGTCACCTCTGGACTTTGGGTGATAATGACATGTCATTGTTGGTTCACGGAGTGTGACAAATGTCCTGCTCCAGGACAGGGTGCCCACAGTCGGGGAGGCTGTCCCCGCGTGGGGGTGGGGAGGAAGTCTGTGCGGTGCGAACTCTCCGTACTTTCCCCTCCATTTTGCTGTAAGCCTAAAACTACTCTATTTTTCGTTCTTCAGTTCAGATATTTCCAGAATCAAATATTTAAGAAAAAAGGTGCTTTTAAAGAAGTTTAGCTTCTATGCTTGGACCTTCTACTCTTTCCTATTTCCTTTTTGTTTTTTAAGATTTTATTTATTTATTTGAGAAAGAGAGAGCACAAGCAGGGGGAGGGGCAGAGGGAGAAACAGGCTCCCTGTTCAGCAGGAAGCCTGATGAGGAACTCGATTCCAAGAGCCTGGGGTCATGACCTGAGCCAAAGGCAGACGCTTACCCGACTGAGCCACCCAGGCACCCCTCTTTCCTATTTCTTAAAAAAAAAATCAATTTTAAGTGTTTTGGACGATCCTTCTGTTTTCCTCAGTATCTCACACACACACACACACACACACGCGCGCGCACACGCACACGCACACGCACCCGCACGCATCCCTCTCCTCCACTTCCTTAGATAATGGCAGCGAGCTACCCTCTCTCAGCCCTCTCTCTGGAGGTTTCCCCAGAGTGGTCATACGTGTGACTTTCTAACCCAAGAGTAGTTTCTGTCGCTTGTGAAGCGGGTCGTTTGCAGTCATCTGTCCGACTGCTGACGTGGCCTCTTGTTTCTCTTCCGGAGCAGTAAAAGCTAATAGTGCATTTTCAAATCCACGGGCATCCCATTTTTTTTGTGCAGTGGCCTTTCGCAGATGTCCCACTCTGCTTGTTCTGTCGGTGGCTTTCCATCTCACTGGTTCCTCATCCCGGGCAGGGGCTGAAACGCCGGTCCCTTGGGTCAGCATTGGACTTCTGCCATTGTCCCAATGTGCACTGACTCACCGGCTGCCCTTCCAGTCCCGTTTAAAGCCCTCACACACTCCCAGGACCCACAGATAACGGGAGCAAAGTCCCCTTGTAAAGAAAGAGATGCATTCTGCTGATTTAGATGAATTTTAACCCCTTTGCCTCTCGGGGAAGGCTCTGGTGCTCGTCCCACCCGGCTGGCTCACGCTCATCCTTGTCGCGGAGAGCCAGCATCCCCTCCCTGTCACCCCCACTGTAATCATGTCACCCACCAGCATCCCCTTCAGGGTGCAAGTGCCACTGCACCCCGCCTTTTGGGGGAGCAGAACATGCAGGGCTGGCCTCGCGGCAAGCCAATGGTTACCTGACTAAGCTGAGCCGGGGTGCTGGTGAGGCCCGGCCCCAGGGCCTCGTGCTTATCTTCTTGTCCTTCCCCACCTCGCTGTGAGCGGCAGGACGGGAAGGGAAGCTCAAAGGGTACGGTGATTTGCTGGCAGATCAGGACCAAACTCCAAGTACCCTCCAGTGTTCACCGAGCTGGGCCGGGCAGCAAACTGGCTCGTGGGTGGCCTGAGAGATAAGGCAGGAAGAGACAGGACTTCTTGTCTTCAGATTAAGCCTCCAGTGTGTTTAACCAACTGCTTTATGTTTCTCGTGGGCCTGTAAATAATTTCAGGAGATCGTAAGGTCAAAAGTGGAAGAGGGGGGAGAGCATAAATTAGGGGCAAGAGAGGGGCTAAGACAAAAGCATCTGTAATCAAAGACCCGGATGTTTGCCCACCTTTGCTTGTTAGTTGCTCATGGAAAAGAAACTCGATTTTCAATCGTTGAGTCAAACAGCTGCTGAAGGAAAACGCAAGTGGTCCTGAAACCACAGAAGGACGTGAGCATCTCCTTAGGGCCTCTGAATCATGGCGTCTCAGCCACAAGCTTCCTGGGGACCATGTGCATCAGAGGGCCAGGGCAGCAGGTGAAAGCGCATGGGTAGAGCTGGTGTTCGAAGCATCGTCCTGTGCTCGGGCCCCAGTCCCTGCAGGGCTACTTCCTCCTGGGGGGGACACCTCCGTCACTGAATCCACCCCCAGATCCGGCCGCCACCTGCCTCCCAGCACCCGGCTCCTGGCCCAAGGGCCAAGAGTCTGAATCTCCCAACTCCTGAGGACATCTCTTCCTTAACTGTGCATCTACCCAGGGGCTCCCGCACCCTCCTTACTGGGAGCCCAGTACAAACTTCTGCAGGAGTACGGGCATCAGAGACATCGAATCTGTGACTCTGGATATGAGCTCCTTTTACCTTTAGTCATTCTATGCCGGTGACACTGTGGCTGAGGCCACTATGAGATGCGCGCCCTAAGGCTAGTGCGTGGTAACTAACGGGACAAGTTTGCGCCGTTTTGGGTAATTTGGGGAAGCATGATACTCTGATCAAGGCCAGAGGAAGCACTCCTGAAGCCAATCTAGTCCCTTCTGGCATGTTTTCCTTCTTATCAGCCTCTCACAAAGCAAACAAGGAAACTAGGAGAAGCAAACAGGGTCATCCTGAGACGAAACCACCCACAGGGGGCAGTTACAGATTGACCACACCGTTACATCAGAAATTAACCCGAGTCCTCTTGCTTGTTAGCCTAATGCATCCTGGCCACCTGCCGTGTGCCACACCCTGTGCTGTGTTTTGGGGACCCTCTCGTGGCAATACCATATTGTCAGTGTCTGAGCCAGACTGTGTCCGGAGCACCGGGGACGGTCGGGCCAACTTAACAGAGACAGACATTTCCAAGTAGGGGAGGGTATTTCAGGCAGAGGGAGCAGCCCGTGCCGTTATAAGGATCTAGAAAACATGGTGATGTGTGGAATCTGAGGTGACAAGAACCAGTGCAGGACACAAAGCTGGCCCTGGAGAGTGAAGGATCTTATGGGCCACACTGGAGTTTGGAATTTATCCTGTGGCCACGGAGAAGCCCCAGAAGGTTTTGTTTGGGTGATGCATGGGGAAGAGGGAGACGTGACCAGCTCCAAGCTGCCGAGCAGAGGTGGGACCTTAGAGAAGCTGGATTCATCGTGATATTTAAATCATCTCTCCTGAGTCATTTCATGGAATGACTTAGTTGTTTTAATAAATAGCCAAAAAAGTGGTCATTCAAAAAGTAAAACACTTTCTATTCCAGAGTGTGTGTTATTTTCACTCACTGATCCCTCTGTGGTCCTTTTAGGTTTCTAGAAATTACTCACCCAGTCAACTCAATATCCAGTGAAGAAATACTCCTGTTTTGTACTTGAAATTGACATTTAGGGGCGCCTGGCTGGCTTAGTTGGTGGAATGTGTGACTCTTGATCGCAGGCTTGAGGATTCTAGCCCCACATTGGGTGTAGAGATTGCTTAAAGTCTTTAAGAAAAATAAATTGAAATCTAAAGCCTATTTCCATTTGAAATATTTTATGTTGCTCAAATATTAGAAGGTCTTGAACCGAGCCAGCAAAAATGCTACAGCAAATGGAACAAATCTGTAAGTACTGGGACAGAAGTTTCAGAGGTCAGCAAAATGGAATTGAAGGCTACAAATTGCAGAGTATTCACTGGGCTCCTAGACCAGGGGAGTCTGTCTTAAAAGCAAGAGGACTCTCGTTCAACTCTCTGAATTAAGAGCACCTCAAGAAAACTTCAGGCTTCGAGTATTGCATTCATGCTCCCAAGATCAGATGTTTGTTCAAGAAGTTAAGTGCTCAACTCTTCTGTGCTAAGGAATGACTAAAACAGATGTTCATGCAGTGCACATTTCTTTGGCATGGTTATTCTGGAAGCCTAGGCCAGAGTTCTCTAAAAGCTAGCCTATCATATGTGATCATAGTCACCTACGTATATACACAGATGTGTGTACACACATATACACATGGGTATAAATTTTGCCTCAATAAAGGCGGAGTGGGAGAGGACAGTGTGGTCTTTAGAGGAGTCTCGACGGGCTGTTCTAACAGTTGTTGTCCTCTGTGTGCCCCTGGGGGGTGGAGATGCTGACTCTTGCCCCCCCGGCAGCTCGTGGGGAGGGGAGGTTGTCTATGAAACCACCTGCCACGGCACCCGTCCCCACGGTGGACGCTCAGAAACTGACAACCGCACACAAAGATGTCGGGAAGACACATTTCCTCCCTAAGAAATTTTCAAAGACTGTTTAGACCAGTGCACATTTAGAAACCTTGCTCTGCCTTTACCATGTCTGTTTGGGGTATGACATTTTCTGTCCTGGTCTCCATCTGCTAGGCCAAGAACAGGACAGAGACATGGCCCCCATGGGAATTCTTCATTGTACAATATCACCACTGCGTAATTCCGGAACATTTCTGTGACTTCAAAAAGAAACCCTGTAGCACTTAATGGTAACTCCCCACTCCTCCATTACCTGCCCCTGGCAGCCATTCATCTGTTTTCTATCTTGTGGATTTGACTCTTCTGAACGTTTTTATGAATGGATTCATACACTACATGGTCTTCTGTGTCTGATTTCATTCACTTAGCATAATGCTTTTAAGTCTCATCCATGTTGTAGCATGGATCAGTACTTCGTTCCTTTCTGTGGCTGAATAATATTCAGAATAATATTCTATTGCATGGATAGACCACATTTTGTTCCTCCATTTATCAGGTGATAGACACTGGAGTTGTTTCACTTGTTGGCTATTATCAATAAGGCTGTTATAAATATTTGTATACATTTTGTGTTTTCAGTTCTCTTGTGGTTTATCTAGTAGTGGAATTGCTGGATACAATGTTGAATAGAAGTAGCAAGAGTGGCCATTGTTTCTGATCTTAGGGGCAAGCTGCCTTGATCAAGTTGAAGAAGTTCCCTTCTGTTCCTGGTTTGTTTCATGTTTTTAGCATGAGAAAGTGTTGGATTTTGTTGAATGCTTTTTCTGTGTCTCTTGAAATGATACTGTGGTTTTGTCCTTTATGAATATGAGGTATTTCATTGATTTTTGGTATGTTAAATCTTGCATTCTTGGGATAAATCCCACTTAGTTGTGATGTATAATCTTTTTCATATGTTTTAAGATTCCATTTGTTAGTACTTTGTGAAGAAATTGCTTCCATTTCCATTTCCATAAGGGATATTGGCCTTTTCCTGTGATGTCTATCTAGTTTTGGTGTTTGGGAAATGCTGGCCTCATAGAATGAGTTAGGAAGTGCTTCCTCCTCTTCTGTTTTGTTTCTTTGTTTGTTTGTTTGCTTGTTTTCCCCCAAGAGTTTGTAAAGGTTTGGGATCTTTCCCCTCTTTTTTTAAACATTTGGCAGATTCACCCATGAGATCCCCTGGGCATAGGCTTTCCTTCAGAGGAAGTTTTTGATTACTAGTTCACAAACTAGTTCACAAACTTTATTTGTTATAGGTCTATTCAGACTTTATATTTCTTCCTGAATCAGTTTCAGTAGTTTGTGTTTTCCAGGAATTTGTCCTTTTCATTTAGGTTATCTATTACTAATTTAGATTCTTCTTCTTCTTCTTCTTCTTCTTCTTTTTTTTTTTCTAATTTAGATTCTTATATGATTTCCTTGTAATCCTGTTAATTTCCGCAAGGTCAGTAGTGGTGCTCTCTCCTTTATTCTTGATGTTAGTGCTCTGAATTTCTCTTTCTCTCTCTTTCCCTCTCCCACCATCAGCTAAAGATTCATTCATTTTATTGCTCTTTTCAAAGAACCAACTTTTGGTTTCATTGATTTTCTCTATTGTTTTTCTATTCTCTTTCATTTTTCTCCCACTCTAGTCTCCTTTCTTTCTTTCTTTCTTTCTTTCTTTTTTAGAGAGAATGAGAGAGAAAGAGCATGAGTGGGGGGGGGGGCAGTCAGAGGGAGAAACAGACTCCCTACTGAGCAGGGAGCCAAATGCAGGCCTCCATCCTGGGACTCCAGGATCATGACTGAGCCAAAGATAATTGCTTAACCTACTGAGCCACCCAGATGCCCTCCCCAACTCTGGTCTTTATTAATTCCTTCCTTTTCCTTGCTTTGGATTCAGTTTGCTCTTCTATTTCTAGTTTCTTAAAGTAGAAGTTTAAGTTACTGATTTGAGATATTTTCACTTTTTTAATACAGAAATTCACAGCTATCCATTTCTCTCCAAGAAGTGGTTTAGCTGCATCCTATGGAGTTTAGTACCTTGTTTCCATGGGCTCTTGAGTATTCTGATTTTGTTGGGTGGAGTGTTATTTAGATATCAACTAGGTCCACCTGGTTGATAGTGTTGTTCCAGTCTTCTATATCTTTACTGACTTTCTTCTATAAATGATTGATAGGGGAACATTGAGGTTTTCAGCAATACTTGTTGAATTACCCATTTTATTCTATTTTATTATTTTTTCTTCATACAATTTAGAACTCTCTTAATACATGTGTATACATTTATACTTATCATATGTTTCTAATTTATTGATCCTTCTATGCAACAAAATATCCCTTTTTATCTCTAGTAATATTTTATTTTGTCTGATATTTATATAGCCACTCCAGCTTTTTTATACATCTTTTCATTTTGTCATTTATTTTTCCATTTCATTATGTCATTTTCCTTTTCATTATGTCATTTATTTTTCCATTCTTTTCCTTTGAAACTATTTGTAGTTTTAATCTGAAATGTGTCTTCCCCCAACCTCACCTTTTTTTTTTTTTAAAGTGAGCTCCGTGCCCAGCATGGAGGCCCATGTGGGTCTTGAACTCATGACCCTGAGATTAAGACCTGAGCTAAGACCAAGAGTCAGTTAACCAACTAAACCACCCACGCATCCCGAAAATGTGTCTCTTCTAAACAACATACAGCAGGATCTTGCTTTTCTATTCAACTTGATAATCTCTGGTCTAATTAGTCAAATCCCATTAATATGATTATTGATGTGGTTGGATTTCCATCTGCTCACATTTCTGCCTCATATAGCCAATGATTAGAAAGCCTTCGGTCTTAGTTTAACTATAGTGTATTTCTTTGTCTGATCCATGCCTGTCTCCTGGAGTAGTTGGTATCTAATATTTGATGAAATGCATTTGGCAGAAAGGCAGGCAGAAGTTCAATTCCTCTGAGAGCTGTTGCTGAATTCAATATAGATTCTAGATTCTACACTGGATTTCTGGACATTCCAGAGTCACTTGACTAATAATAATGATTAAAAACAGTACCTATAAGGGCACCTGGCTGGTTCAGACAGAAAAGCATGCAACTCTTGATCTCGGGGTTGTGAGATCAAGCCCCATGTGGGGTGTAGAGATTAAGATTACTTAAATAAGTACAATGACAACAATAACAACAACCACCACCCAGTAGCTGGAATTGAGGAGGGGAATATAGCAGTGGAGGACCCTAGGCTCACTTCATCCCATGAATACAGCTAGACAACTACCTTTTCATCCCAAATACCCCAGAAATTGATCTGAAGACTGGCAGAACAAACTCCATAACTAAAGTTAGAAAAGAGGCCACGTGGAAGAAGTTTGGAGGTACAGAGACACAGCTTGGGAGAGAAAAGGATCATTACCACTGCCATGGGGAGGGAGCAATGGTCACAGACACAGGCAAAAAGAAGCTAACACACAGGGGATATCATGATATTTTCAGGAAAGAGGAATCCTCATAGCAGTTGGTTTGGAAAGGGAGAGGGTCTGAATTTCATGAGTTCTTTCAACCAGTGGGGCTTACAGCCGGGAGTTTTAAAGGTCAGTGTGCTTGGCTCTGGCAGAGTTCAGAGGTCATTGCAGCTGCTCTTGGAGAAAATGCAAAGTAAACAGCCTGTAGACACACAGCAGAGAAACAGCAATCTGAAAAGTGCCTAGGACATGCAGTTGAGAGGTTAGTTGCTCATCTTGGAACATACCTTGGAGATGTATGTAGTGTTCATGAACAGACCCCCCTCCAGGAACAAGAAATGGCCAGTACCATTTCCCTTCCCTGCCCCTCAGCATAAACATAGAGCCACCTTTGGGAAACAGCACATCATCAACACTCATTACTTGACTTGCTTACACCTAGCTCCATCCTCCACTGAGCTCCAGAAGAACTGCCCTTCCCAGTTACAGTTGTTTCAGTTCCAGTGAGGGATTGAGCCCCTCCCCCAGAAGACCATCCCAAATCCCTGACACCACTGCATTTTCTGTCCCGGGAGTTTTGAGAGGCCTTGGTTCTGGTGGTGGCAGCAGTGGTCTCATTTCATAGCAGACCAGAGCACAGGTCAGAGACCAAACACTGCCCACAACAGGCAAAGAAAACTCCTGCAGATGACTAGCATGAAGAGTAAAGCGGCCAAGACAACAGCAGAGCACGAGCAGCACACACTGGAGACACTCCTGAGCACCAGGTCCTGGGGAATGGGAGACTACACTGCAGGGCATTGCAGGACCTTGTCTTCATAAAGCCGTTGTCCTCAAGACCAGGAGATGTTGCTGACTTTCCTAAGATGGAGAAACAGGCACAGAGACTTAGGGAAAATAAGAAGATAGAGGAATTTGTCCCAAATGAAAGAACAAGACGACTGTAGCCAGAGCTCCAAGTGAAAGAGATATAAATAACATGCCTGATAGAAAATTTAAAACAGTGATCATAAGGATACTCACTGGACCCAAGAAAAGTGTGGAGAACATGAGTGAACCATTAACACATTAACACAGAGCTAAGGAATAACATAGAAGAGATAAAGGGCTCAGTAAATGAAACGAGAAACATACTTGACAGAAAGAACAGCAGGCTGGAAGAAACAGAGGAATGAATTAATGATCTAGAAGACAGAGTGATGGAAGGTAATCAAGCTGAACAAAAAAATTAAAAATAATTATGCAAAGTAACAATAAACTTAAAGAAGTCAGTGACTCCATTAAACATAATAATATTCACATTATAGGAGTTCCAGAAGAAGAAGAAGAAGAAAGAGAGAGGGAGGGAGGGAGAAAAGGAGGGACGAAGGCAAGAAGAAAGAAAAGGGGGCAAAAATTTATTTGAAGAAATAATAGCTGAAAACTTCCTGAATCTGGAGAAGGAAACATATCCAGATCTAGGAGACACAGAGAACCCCCATCAAAATCAAAAAAAGCAGATCCACACCAAGACATACTGTAATTAAATTGGCAAAATATATGGCTCAGTCAGTTGAGTGTCTGACTCTTGATTTTGGCTCAGATCATGATCTCAGGGTCAAGGATCAAGCCCTGTGTCAAGCTCCAGGCTGCACATGTAGCCTGCTTGGGATTCTCTCCCTCTCTCTCCCCCATTGCCCCTCCCCCTGCTCACACTGTCTCTAAATAAATAAATAAATAAATGTGCAGAATATAGTGATAAAAAAAAATCAAAAGCAGCAAGACAAAAAGAAGACAATAACATATAAGGGAAAACCCATAAGGGTAGTAGGGTATTTTTCAGCAGAAACTTTCCAAGCCAGAAGAGAGTGGCATGATATTTTCAAAGCACTGAATGGCAAAAATCTGCAGCCAAGAATACTCTTTCCAGCAAGGCTATCATTCACAATAGAAAGAGAGATAAGGAGTTTCCCAGAAAACAAAAACTAAAGGAGTTCTTGACCACTAAACCAGTCCTGCAAGAAATATTAAGGGAAACTCTTTGAATGGAATAGAGGCCAAAAGTGATGGTATAAAGGTAGGAAACACAAAAGCAGTGAAAATAATATTTCTGTAAAAAAAATAAGTCAAGGAACTCACAAGATAAAAGGATTTGAAATATGACATTTACCTAAAATGTGGGTAATAGAGGAGTAAAGAATAAGTTCAAATTTAAAAGACCATCAATTTAATATAGACTGCTATATGCAGGAGAGGTTATATACAAAGCTAATGGTAACCATATATCAAGAACCACTAATAGATTTGCAAAGAATAAAGACAAGGAAATCCAAATATATCGTTAAAGAAAGTTAGCAAACCACGAAAGAGAGAAAAATAAGAAAGGATCAGAGAAAATCTTCGGAAACTACCATAAAACAAGTAATAAAATGACAATAAAAAAATAGAAAATTTGAATAGATGGATTACCAGCAAAGAAATTGAATTAGTTATCAAAAAATTCCCACCAAAAGAAGTCCAGGATGAGATGACTTCACAGGTGAATTCCAGTAAACATGAAGAAGAGTTAATACCTATTCTCAAACTATTCCAAAAATTAAAAAAGGAAGGATAACTTCCAAATTTATTCTATGTGGCCAGTATCACCTTGATACCAAAACCAGATAAAGACCCCATGAAAAAAAGAAAACTGCAGGACAATCTCTCTGATGAACATAGATTCAAAGCCCTCAACAAAATGCTAGCAAACTGAACCCAACAATACATTTTAAAAAATCATTCACCAGGGCACCTGGGTGGCTCAGTGAGTTGAGCCACTGCCTTCAGCTCAGGTCATGATCTCAGGGTTATGGGATCGAGCCCCGCATCGGGCTCTCTGCTCAGCAGGGAGCCTGTTTCCTCCTCTCTCTCTGCCTGCCTCTCTGCGTACTTGTGATCTCTGTCAAATAAATAAATAAAATCTTAAAAAAAATAAAAAATCATTCACCATGATCAAGTGGGATTTATTCCTGGGATGGAAGAATGGTTCAATATTTGCAAATCAATCAATATGATACATCACAGCAATAAGATAAATGATAAGAACCATATAATCATTTCAATAGATGCAGAAAGAACATTTGCTGAAGCATCCATTCATAATAAAAACCATCAACAAAGTAGGTGTAGAGGGAACACACCTCAACATAATAAAGGTCATATATGAAACACCCACAGCTAATATCCTCAATGGGTGAAAACTTAACCAACTGAGCCACCCAGGTGTCCCATTTTTTTTTTTTTTTAAAGATTTTATTCAATGGGTGAAAACTGAGAACCCTTTCCATAGGGTCAGGAACAAAACAAGGATGCCCACTCTCACCACTTTTATTCAACATTGCATGGGAGGTCCTAGCCACAGCAATCAGACAACAGAAAGAAATAAAAGACATTCAAATCAATAAGGAAGAAGTAAAACGTTAACTATTTGCAATGACATGATACTGTTATAGAAAACCTGAAAGATTCCACCAGACAACTGTTAGAACTGATAGAAGAATTTGGTAAAGTCACAGTATACAATAGCAATCTACAGAAATTTGTTGCATTTCTATATTCTAATAATGAAGCAGCTGGAAAAGAAATTAAGAAAATAATTTTTTTTTCAAACGTAAAGGGAAGATTACCATGGTTTACATTTGTCTTTTTTTTAAGATTTTTATTTATTTATTTGACAGACAGAGATCACAGGAAGCAGAGAGGCAAGCAGAGAGAGGAGGAAGCAGGCTCCCTGCTGAGCAGAGAGCCCGATGCGGGGCTTGATCCTAGGATCCCAAGACCCCAGGATCATGACCTGAGCCAAAGGCAGAGGCTTTAACCTACTGAGCCACCCAGGTGCCCCAAGAAAATAATTTCATTTACAACTGCACCAAAAATAATAAGATACCTTAGGAATAAACCTAACCAAAGAGGTTAAGACCTGTATGAAAATCACTGATGAAAGAAAGAAGATGATACAAAGCAACGGAAACAAATTCCATGCTCATGGATTGGAAGAACAAATATTGCTAAAATGTTGATACTACCCAAAGCAGTCTACACATTTAATGGAGTCTCTATCAAAATACCAAAAGCATTTTTTACAGAACTAGAACAAACAACCCTAAAATTTGGGTGGAACCACAAAAGGCCCCTCATAGCCAAAGCTATCTTGAAAAAGCAAAGCAAAGCAGGAGGCTTCACAATGCCAGACTTCAAGTTATATTACAAAGCTGTAGTAATCAAAGCAATATGGTACTGGCACCAAAAAATGGACATATAGTTCAATAGAAAAGAATAGAAAACCCAGAAATATGCCCACAATTATATGGTCATTAATCTTTGACAAAGCAGGAAAGAATGCCCAATGGAAAAAGACAGTCTCTTCAACAAATGATGCTGGGAAAACTGGACAGCAAACATACAAAAGAATGAAACTAGACCACTTTCTTACATCATAGACAAAAATAAATTCAAGATGGATTACAGATCTAAATGTGAGACCCGAAACCATAAAAATCCTAGAAGAGAACACAAGCACTAATTTCTTTGATATCAGTTGTAGCAACTTTTTTCTAGGTATATCTCACAAGGCAAGGGAAACCAAAGCATAAAATAAACTGTTGGGACCACATCAAAATAAAACACTTCTGCACGGAAAAGGAAACATTCAACAAAACTAAAAGCAACCTACTGAATGGGAGACAATATTTGCAAGTGACATATCTGATAGAGGGTTAGTATCCAAAATATATAAAGAACTTATATAGCTCAACGCCAACCCCCACACACATAATTCAGTTAAAAACTGGACAGAAGACATGAACAGACATTTCTCCAAAGAAGACATCTGGATGGCCAACAGATAAATGAAAAGATGCTTATCATCACTTACCAGCAGAGAAATGCAAATCAAAACTGTCAGAATGGCTAAAATAAAAAACGCAAGAAACAACAGGTGTTGGGAAGGATGTAGAGAAGAAGGAGCCCTCTTGCACTGCTGTGGGAATGCAAAATGGTGCAGCCACTATGGAAACAGTATGGAGTTTCCTCAAAAAGTTAAAAATAGGGACGCCTGCGTGGCTCAGTTGGTTAAGCGGCTGCCTTCGGCTAAGGTCATGATCCCAGTGTCCTGGGATTGAGTCCCACATCGGGCTCCTTGCTCGGCAGGGAGCCTGCTTCTCCCTCTCCCTCTGCCTGCCACTCTGTCTGCCTGTGCTCGCTCGCTCTCTCTCCCTCTCTCTCTGACAAATAAATTTTTTTTAAAAAGTTAAAAATAGAACTATCTTATGATCCAGCAATCACATTACTGGGTATTTACCCAAAGAATACAAAAACATGAATTCAAAGGGATACATGCACCCCTGTGTTCATAGAGGCATTATTTACAATAGACAAGATATGGAAGCAGCCCAAGTCTCCATCCACAGATGAATGGATAAAGAAGATGTGGTATATATACAATGGGATATTATCCAGCTATCAAAACAAATGAAATATTGCCATTTGCAACAACCTGGATGGAGCTAGAAGGTATGATTCTAAACAAAATAAGTCAGTCAAAGACAAATACCATATGATTTCACTTACATGTGGAATTTAAGACACAAAACAAACAAACAAAGGGGAAAGAGAGAGAGAGACAAACCAAGAAACAGTCTCTTAACCACAAGGAACAAACCCAGAGAGAGGTGTGGGGGATGGGTGAAATAGGTGATGGGGTTAAGAGGTGCACTTGTGATAAGCACATGGTGATTAAAATAAAACATATATAAATAAATAATACAGTAGCTATGGTCCAAAGATTCCATATACATGGCCAATAGGCCCATGAAAAGGCCAGCATCACTAATTATTAGAGAAATACAAATCAAAACCACAATAGATATTATTGTATTATTAATAGATATTATCTCACAACTCTCAGATTGGCTAGTATCAGAAAGACAAGAAAAAACAAATTTTGGAGAGGATGTGAAGAAAAGGAAACCCTCATGCATTGTTGGTGGGAATGTAAATTGGTGTATCCACCATGGGAAATAATATGGAAAATCCTCAAAAAATTCAGAATAGAACTACCATATGACTCAACTATTCCACTTCTGGGTATTCACCCAAAGAAAATGAAAACACATTCCAAAAGATGTATGCAGCCTGATGTTCACTGCAACATTACCTACCGTAACCAAGATATGGAAACAACCTAAGAGTCCATTGAAAGATGAAGAGATAAAGCAGATGTGGTATATATACAATGGAATATTATTCAGCCATCAGAAAAGAATGAACTCTTGACCATTTGTGACAACATGGATTGACCTCGAGGGTATTACGTGAAGAAAAATATATCAGACAGACGAAGACAAATACTGTATTATCTCACTCCTATGTGGAATCTAAAAGAACCCAGAACAAGTGAACAAACAAAATAAAACAAAACAAGTTCAGAGATACAGAGAACAGAGTGATGATTACCAGAGGGGAAGGGGGTGAAAGGTGGGCAAAATGGAGGAAGAGGGTCAATGGTATGGTAATGGGTGGTCGCTAGACTTGTGGTGGTGATTGCTTTGTAGTATATACAGATGTCCAGTTATAAAACTATACCCTGGAAATATATAAAGATACAGTTATGCATATAGATCAGAGGGAAAAGTAGCTACACAGCCCTCCCTATATGCCACACACTGAACAGAGACTACCTCTCCTCTGCACAATAACTCGGAAAGATAATTTTCTCTGTGTATGGACAGAAAACACTGAGGGTTAGAGATACCAAGTAGCCAGGCCCGGCTTCCTTGCTTCCCTTGCAGCCCAGTGTGTGGCCCATCCGCCCTTCTCTTGTGTAAAAACATGCTCCTGGGCCTGAAGGGTCCACATGGATTCCTCCCAAGGCCCTCTCCTCCATGGCCTCCCTTCCTCAACCTGACTCACAAATCATTACAGCAAACCATGTCCAATGACTAGTTCACCAGCCATCCTGCTACCAGCCCGAGAGCCAGATCTGAGGGAACGTGCTTTGCACAAATCATTAGAAAATACTATATGGGCTGCGTCTTCAGTGCAAGGGGAGAGCAGTAGATTGGCGCAAGATCAGACATCAGAGGATGGGATGGGGTTAAGAAGGAAGCAGGCAGATGGCAGCATGAGCCCCGCCTGGCTCCAGAGCGGCTCCTCCTCAGGGGAGTGGATGTGCGCCTGTGCACGGTGGCCAGCGACCTATAAAACGCTGCTTGGGCCGTTCTTGTCAGTAGGGACTCATAGCAATCTTGGGAACAGATCCTCTAAGATAGTAATGACATTGAGTATTCTCCTTATGTTTATGAGATTTCTTTTTTCATATTCAATACACGTGGCTCGTTACTTCCTTACACTGCTGGGGAGAGAAAAGTGTTTCCAGAAGGCAACTTGACAATGTGTATAAAGAGCCTAAAATTGCCTTCATACCCTTTGACCAAGAAAGTCCAAGTTCTATACTGTAAAATCCCTGGAGAGACACGCAAGTATTTCTGCACTAGAATGTTTATAGTCATGTTGTTAAAATAGCCCCAAACAAGAAACCAACCTAAAGCCTGTACCCTGCAAGGGAATAACTTCACTATGGTAGCTATTCACAGTGAAATACTTGCAGACATTAAGATCACTTTAAGATGACTTAGTGACATGGAAAAATCTTCATAAGGCTGAGTGAAAATAGGTTATAAAATATGTATGATATTGTTCAGTGTTGATAAGTTTATTAACTTACGTGTAAAGGAAAAGTCTGAGAAGAAGTGCCACAAAATATTAACACTAGCTATTTCTAGGGCTTTTTTTTTCTATATACTTTTGAGAATTTTCCCCCAAAAAAATCATAGTGAAAATTTATTACTTTTCCATTCAGAAAAAAAAAAAAAGCTATCAAAAACAATTGCCCACTTGATTTTGGTGATAATGTGGAAGTGACTTTCTTATCTTCAGGAAGGATGTTAGCTCTTCTCCATTACTAGGTTTAGAGAAACAGTTGCTGTGATTCCAAAGAGAATTTCCCAGTGCACTTAAATGTGGAGAGCAAACATTCCTCGCTAATAGGCTGATGCAGGAAGAGTTAATGCATATCTAATCTCGGCTGACCCACTCTGTTCTCACTGACAGGAACACACTGGGGTCTTAGGACACAGTCTCCCAGACGATGAGAAGTTATTTGGTCTGTTTTACAGATAAGAAAACTTCCGTGTGAGAACTGCTGTTTTCCTCTGGACATACCAGTTCAATAAAGCCAAGAGTAAAATGTATGCTTTGAGTTTCTGGCCCACTGTGTTGGTCTGGTGGCTTATGTGTAGGATATTCAGAGTAGAATCCCTAACGTAAATATACTACTCTAATGTTTGTTCCAGAAAACCTTGTTTTCAGAGATCAGGAACACATTAAGTTAACAGAATCTGTTTTTCTTGTCTAGTCACAGACTCTTGAATGGAAGGGAAAGTATGTTGTATGGTTTTATATTGTCCCCACTGAAGTGACACAATTCTCTTTCCAGAAGAATATCTGGGGATGGGGAGAACGTTGTTCCCATGAACCTTTAGAGAACTGTAAATGAATGGCGTGTATTCACCAAAAGACACCTGGGCCAATATGGCAGAGGAACCAGTGGTGAGCACTGAATATATTGGAAAACAAAATCAAGTCTAGCGCCCATGTGAGAAAAAAGTGACAGATCAGAATGTATGCGTTTTGAGCCTTGAGAAGCTAGAAGGACACAACGGATAATACTCATCAGGGACCGAGGGCAGGGTTGTGGGGAGTAAGGAAGCTTCTTTTTAATGATCCCCACCTGTGGCCACTTGGCAAATGGAACAGTTTACTGAGTAGCAACTGACATTCAATGACCTTGGTGCTTCCATATATAATATCTCAACGAAACTTCTCTGTGACTTGATGAGCTAGGCAATACTGCAGTTGTACGGATAAGGAATCATACTTGACTCACCAAGTTTATGCATCTGTTGCTCGAGGAAGCTGGATCCAGACCTCGGTTTCTGGGGCTGCTTGTCCCATCTCTTAAACACTGTGGGAGCAGGTCACCAACACGCTTATGCAAACTATTCTCTCTTTGTAATAGAAATCGCTCCCAATTTTTGAACCCTTCCTTGTTCAGTGGGACTCCTGGAGGACTAGACATTTTATATATTATGCTTTCATGCCCACAACATCACTGTAACCTATATGTCATTATCTGCATCTTCTCACTTGGGGCTGCCCACCAACCCACACACTAAGCACCAAAACAGATGCTGGGACACTTGGGGGGCTTGGGGGTTAAGCATCCAACTCTTGATTTCGGCTCAGGTCATGATCTCAGGGTCATGGGATCGAGCCTCAGGTTGGACTCCACACAATGGGGAGGGAATCTGCTTCAGGATTCTCTCTCCCTCTGCCAGCTCCTCCACCCCCCCTACCCTCCCCACCTGCCCCACGCTCTCTCTCATTTCTCTCGAATAATAAATAAATCTTTTAAAAAAATTAAAATGCCAAATCAGGTGACTCCAGAGCTTGAAGGATTTTCAGTGTGTTACTCACAGTGGTGTTAGTGGAGGTGTGACGGGGAGAGCATGAAAGAACTTAAACTGAACCATTGGCCCTAAACATTGGTTTCATGACAGCCAATAAAGCCAGAGCTGGCTTAACGGTTGTGTGACCTGTGCGGTCACCCAGGGCCCTGAGCTCAGAAGGGCCCGGTGCTTTATTGAATGCTCTGCTGTCACCATCTTGAGATTCTGAATAATTTTATCTTTGCACTTGTGTTTTCTAAGTGAAGTTCACTGGGACGCTGAAGCACGTGCACGAGGGAGGAGATATGCCCATGCCCACTGTCTGCCACCGTCTGCCACCGTCTGCCACCATTCCTTGCTGCCTTTTGGCTCAGAGCGTTCATGAGGCCCCAAGAGCACAGAATTGCAACTGACCCGCGATGTGTGGGAGTTCAGTGGGGCCCACAGTGAGCACAAGGTAAGGAGTTATGGCCATGAACTAGGTAAGCAGGGCTGCTGAGAGCCCCAAGAAGCCACACTTCCCACCCCAAGCAGAAGGTACTTCCAATGCAGAAAGAAGGCAATGGTGTTCTAAGAACCTATCGCATCCTTCCTTAGACATGTGCTCCTTCCCTGTGTTAGCCAGTGGCTTACACGGCAGATAGAGCTCCCCACAGTTCCTCATCCTTCCAGATCTCCTTCCTCACCCGGAAGCCAAAACTGAGAGCATTGGCAGAATGAGCATGTCAGGAAGTAAACTGAAAACAGTCGCGTTAATGTCACCCATTTGTGGTGACATTATGACATCCATAATGTCACCATAATGTTTCCCCTGCTCTGGCGAGAGCAAAACAGATATACATTTATCAGCTGTGAAATACAAATTATGTGATTTCAATGACTCGGCCTGTGAGTTAAATGTGCTTGCATTTGCTGACGTCACACAATATAAAGGTGAACAATAAAATCCAGGCTAATAATTACTTTTTTTTTTCTTTACTCGCAATCACATTAAATAGCAAATGAACAGTATGAGGAGTCAAGAGAGACCCTGTGGGGGGCGCCTGGGTGGCTCAGTGGGTTGGGCCTCTGCCTTCGACTCGGGTCATGCTCTTGGGGTCCTGGGATTGAGCCCCATGTCGGGCTCTTTGCTCAGTGGGAAGCCTGCTTCCCCCCCCCCCCCCCCCCGCCTGCCTCTCTGCCTACTTGTGATCTCTCTCTCTCTCTCTGTCAAATAAATAAATAAATAAAATCTTAGGGAAAAAAAAAAAAAAGAGAGACCCTGTGGAAGAAGGAAAAGGCAGTATGGCTCAGGACCTTCCATAGCGCTTCAGTCCTGCTTTTTGAACAAGGGGCAGTGTCTTTTTATTTTGCACCAAGCCCTGCAGACTATGTAGTCAGCCTGACTATAACAGACACACACCTATACACACGCACAGACGTGTAAATACGTTTTCTGAGGAACATCTCTCTCATGCATTTGCCATGTACATATTTTGAGGTCCGGAAATTTCAATTGCTTCTCCAACTTCAGAAGAAACAACAGCCCTCCAGTCCTTATCAGCTCAGCTCAAGTCCACGGTCACACAATCATGCATCTAGCATGACGTTTCCTTGCCACTGATGGAGTCTGAGACCATCTCTATCATGCCAAATGTGGCAACCCCTGTCACCTTCACTGAGGTGACAGCTCAGTTGCTGTATGTTCCACCATGACTTTGCCCCCAAGAAAGTGCGGGAATTAGGGGTTGACCAATAAGAGTTAAAAAAAAAAAAAAAAGGATATGTAGGTGTGGTAGGGAGAGTAATAGCTTCTCCAAAGGTAGGTCCTAATCCCTGAAGTTTATAAATGCTGATTGTATGGAAACAAGGTCTTGGGAGACGTGATTGAGTTAAGATGGACCTGGTTTACCAGGATAAGTCCTCAATGCAATCACATGTATCCTTGTAAAAGGGAGGCAGAAGGAGAGTTAGGACCTGTAGAAAAAGAGAAGGCTCTGTGAAGACAGAGGCAGGGGTTGGAGTGCTGTGCTCACAAGCCAAGGAGCCCTGGCAGCCGCCAGAGCTAGAAGAGAAAAGGGAGGATCCTCCCCTTGAGCCTCCAAGAGGGAAGAATCTGCTGACCCTATGACCTCAGACTTCTGGTCTCCAGATCTGCCAGAGATTACATTTCTATTGTTTTGAGTCACCAAGTTTGCAATCATTAACTTACTCCTTCAAAACAAAAACAGAGAAAAACAAAGAAAACAAAACCTTGCTCTTAAAGGTAGAAAATTCAGACTTTCCCAGCAGTTTCTCACATACAGAAAAGTTAAAGGAAATTTAAAGGCCTGAAGGAGACTGAAAAATCCAGTTCACAATGGCCTTGTCTCCTCCCTTCCTGTCCACAAAGCCTGTGGACCACATGTAGCAGAACACGAGAACTGAAACAGTTCCATAAATGCGTTTCATATATAATTTTTTGATTATGTAATCACACATTTAATTCTGTGGCTTATATAATCAGTAGAAAGAAATGTGTATCATGAACCTTGTAACAAAATAATGCTTCCTGTCACATTACTCATTTACAACCTTACTTCTGCTCGACCTGTTTCCTTCCAAGCATATGCTGATTTCTCCCTGCCTGGTACAGAGACACCTTAGGGAAGCTGGTTCATCCTGCAATTCTGACGGCTTTGTAGACTTGTTAGGTTCATAGCATTCAGCCTGTGTTTTCCTTTTTCAAGAAATAAATTTATACAGTATAGTCTAAGCAGGTATTAGAGCACAATACCGACTATAGTAGGTTTTTACGGATATGTGTGGAATTGAATATGTCAGCCCTCGGTTCTTCTTTAGGGATGATATGTCAGTAGAAGGGTGAGTTCAGGAGCTTCCTATGTTGCCATCTTGGACCAGAAACCAGTTATAGAACTTAATATGGATAATCAGTGTTATATCACTTAAAATAGAAAACAGAAAAGAATACAGAAAACCATACGGTCTTAAGGTATTCTGATACGTAAAAAATTTGTGTCTAGTATTTATAATGATATGCTTGCCAGTTAGTTCCCTTCCCTAACCCTCTCCCGTCTCTGTTTTGGCTGGCCCTAAAATTTATATGTAAATACAGAAGGCCTAGGATAGCCAAAATAATCTTAGAGATGAAGAACAAAGTTGGAGGTCTTGCACTACCAGATTTCAAAATTTATTGTAAAGCTACAGTAATCAAGAGAGTGTGGCATTAGCATTAAGAATAGAAATATAGGGGTGCCTGGGTGGCTCAGTCTTTAAGTGGCTGCCTTCAGCTCAGGTCATGATCCCAGAGTCCTGGGATGGCACCCCGCATCAGGCTTCCTGCTCAGTGGGAAGTCTTCTTCTTCCTCTGCCTCTCCCCCACCACTTGTGCTCTTGTTCTCTCTTTCTCAAAAATAAATAAATAAAATGTTTAAAAAAAAAGAATAGAAATATAGGTCAATGGGACCAAAGAGAAAGTTCAGAAATAACCCTTTATACTTATGAGAAATCACTTTTTGACAAAGGCTCCAAGGCAGTTCAGTGGAGGAAAGAATTATCTTTTCAACATATGTTGATGGGACAACTGAATATCCACATGCAAGAAATAAACTTTGACCTTTACCTCACACCATACACTAAAATTAAGCAAAATATGGATCATGGACTTAAGTATAAAAACTACATAAAACTTATAGAAGAAAACATGATAACAAATTTTGTGATCTTGGGAAAGGATAAGAATAACTATGAATAGCTATGACAACAAAAGTATGATCCATAAAAAATTGATAAATTAATTTTATCAAAACTTAAAACTTTCACATATCAAAAGACACCATTAAGAGAATTAAAAGACAAACAACAAAGGGGCGCCTGGGTGGCTCAGGTCATGATCCCAGGGTCCTGGGATCGAGCCCCACATCTGGCTCTCTGCTCAGCAGGGAGCCTGCTTCCTCCTCTCTCTCTGCCTGCCTCTCTGCCTACTTGTGATCTCTGTTCTGTCAAATAAATAAATAAAATCTTAAAAATAAAATAAAATAAAAGACAACATACTGGGGAGGGATGTTTACAAATCATATTTCTTTCTTTTTCCATTTTATTTTATTTTATCTATTTTCAGTGTTCCAGCATTCATTGTTTATGCACCATACCCAGTGCTTCATGCAATACGTGCCCTCCATAATACCCACCACCAGGCTCACCCAACCCCCCACCCCCCGCAAATCATATTTCTAACAAAGAACTTGTATTCAAAATATATAAAGAATCTTTACAACTCAACAACAAGACCAACATCCAATTTAAAAATGGGCGGAGGTTAGAATAGACATTTCCCCAAAGAAGATATATAAATGGCTATTAGACTCATAGAAAAGTGTACAATATTATTGGTCATTGGGAAGATGCAGATTAAACCCCACCAACAAACTCCTAAAGTGAAACTCATCTATCCACCCTCTTTACCAGTGATGTGTTGGCAAATATTAAACAATTAGCTCTCTTGGAGGGAGACTGCCCTGATCAGTGGCATCGGCCAATTGCCTTGGTGTAAAGTCTCCCACCTTTGCCGACATCAGGCCACCCACCTGAGGTGTGAGGTGTGAAGGTAGGATAGGGAAGAGATGTGCACATTTGGCTCTCTTGAGTCAGGATGAGCGATACCTCCCCACCCCCACCCCACTGTACCACTAGGAAATGTCCACTGAGGACATTGATTTACTTGCCCCCTGTAGGGAAAACCCCAGCCAGCCACGTAGAAACAAATACATTCTTTAAAGGAACAGATAAAGAAAGCTCATTCAATTTAGGAAGAATCCATCAACTTAAAAGAGAAGACCCTGGATGAGCAAATGGGACCCTGATAGGAAACTGAGATGATTTAGAGATAAGAAGGAAATGTTATCTGAGATTTCAATTTCAGTTTGTACCCTCAGGGAGATTCAAGGAGATGACTTGAGCCGAAGGCAGACACTTCACCAACGGAGCCACCCAGGTGTCCAGAAAAGGAAGCCACTTGACACTGACATTTGGAACATTCCCCTTGGCCTGCCACAGGAGTGGAACCCTGGAACCGCTGAGTAAATGGAATCAGAAAACCTACCAGGAAGATGGAATCAGATTCTATTATTTGTCTCTGCAGTGAACATATATGATTCTAATAGGGTAATGCTGTTTACTGGATTTTGATTTATATAATCAACCTGTAGATCATTCACAGAAGACTATTACAGAACAGAATATATATGTTATCAGGCTGGACTGCATAAAAGAAAAATTATAGCAGTCAGATATTGGAAGAGGAAAGAGGAGAGATCAGGTTTAAAAAAATGTAAGTCAAGCAGAGAAAGACAATTATCACTTGGTTTCATTCATATGTGGAACACAAGGAATAGCACAGAAGACTACAGGGGAAGGGAGGGAAATCCGAAGGGGGAGAAGTCAGAGAGGAAAATGAACCATGACAGACTACAACCCCGGGAAACAAACTGAGGGTTTGGGGGGGGGGGTGCTGGGGAAGGGGTAACAGGGTGATGGGTATTAAGGAGGGCAAGTGCTGTGATGAGCACTGGGTGTTATACATAACTAATGAGTTATTGAACACCACATCAAAAACGAATGATGTACTATACAGTGGCTAACTGAACATAATAAAATTAATTAATCAATTAATTAAAAAAAAAGAAAGGAGGTGCTCCCATGTGGCTCAGTCAGTAAAGCACCCAACTGACTCTTGGTTTGGGCTCAGGTCATGATCTCAGGGTCCTGGGGTGGAGGCCCTTTGTGGGGCTCCATGCTTAGAGGGGAGTCTGCCTCTCCCTCCCCTTCTTGTCCTCCTTCCCACCCTGCCCTTTGGGTCAAACTCTCTCTCTCAAATAAGTAAATAAAATCTTTAAAAAAAAAAGAGAGAGAGAAAGGAGTGCAAAGGTCTAATATCCTATCCTATAAGTAGGGAAATACTATCTAAGACAAATAACTAATTACAGATTTACTTAAAGATGTTGAGGTAACCAATTAAAGAACTAAAATAAAGTTTTTAAAGCTATCTGAAGTTGAGAAGAGGAGTAGGAGGGAGCTATGATAAGAGGGGTATTATAAGTGAGCTAAATTCTCATTTTTCATGTTGGAAGTCTATACATATAATTTAGAGTTAATACATCATTGAACAGACATATAATCATTTTCTTTAGAATTATGGAGGTTAATTTTCAAAAAAAGAAAACATAAATGGCTACAAATGATGACAGCAAAAGAAGCCAGTTACAAAGGCCCACACCTTGTATGATTCTATTTAGATGAAATGTCCAGAATAAGCAAATTCATAGCGACAGAAAGCAGTCTGGGAGTCACCCAAGACTAAGGGGAGGATAGGAGACCCGAAGAATGACTGCTCGCATGTACAGGATTTCTTTTGGGGCTGATGAAAATGTTCTAAGACTGATTATGGTGATAGTCACACAACTCTGAATATGCTAAAAACCAACAAGGTGTGCACTTTAGAATTATACGATATGTAAATTACATCACAGTAAAACTGTTATTAAACAGAAGTCTGGGATACACGGAAAACAGTATGGAGGATCTTCAAAAAGTTAAAAATACTATGCAGCCATCAAAAGAAATGAAATCTTGCCATTCGCAACGACGTGGATGGAACTAGAGGGTATCATGCTTAGTGAAATAAGTCAATCAGAGAAAGACAACTATCATATGATATCCCTGATATGAGGAAGTGGAGATGCAACATGGGGGACTAGGGGGGCAGAAAAAGAAGAAAAGAAACAAGATGGGA